>OY829516.1:9090912-9282446 GCA_963691665.1 Clepsis dumicolana | reverse complement strand
GCTAACTCCCGCTCGTACATTTGTAAGTGGCGCCACCCTGTTAAAGTTCGCCCTATAACCTATCCGACCCTGACGATAGCCTCGACCCCTTGCTGAACTTCCCTTGTTTTGCCACCTGCCAGCAGAGATCATAGCGGTGATTGGACGTGCCAACTGCGACCTGTTGTACCGCTCCTTCCTAAAGCTGCCGCTAACAACACCCGTAGCACCTCCTCTCTGTCTCACGAGGACGTTTTGTTCCATGCTCCTTAGAAAGTTTGCCCCGCTCATAATCGTGGGCTCCTCAATCCTAGTGAACCATAACCTTTGCACATCTATTGAATAGTGTCGCATTATGGAATTAACCAGATCCCTTTCGTTAAAAGCAATTGTTAACGACTGCATCGACTCGACCTGCTCTGCGAAATGCTCAGCCATCGAAATTCCTAAATCACCGGTATACACCGCGTTGATCAACCTATACCTGACGGACTCCTGAATCTGTTCGGTCCAATAATTACGCCTAAAGTCGGCTTCAAAATCAGCGAACGTCACCCATCCCTTAGAGTATAACTCCATAATCTTACGCGCGTGTCCCGTTATGCACCCTAATGCTATCTCGACTTCACGTTCCTGGCCATTAACCGCTCTAATATACCTTTTTAATCGCTTTAAAAACGTAATAGGGTTGTTTAATGTTTTCCCATCAAAACTCGGTTTGCTAGTAGAGGGTTGTACAACATATAAGTTTCGCGTCTCCGAAGACATCGTGTTAGTGCTTGTAGACTCGCGACCTACCGAATCCTGTCTATTTCTCACAACGTTATTTCTACAATCTCCTCCGTTCGTGTTGCGCGACGAACCCCCCTCACCTTCGTTTCGCTTGTCATTACCGTTCGAACTTAGTTGTTGCAATTTTTCCTGAAATTCATTCATCTTCTGCAATATCAACTCTAAAGTAGCGTTCCCTACCGCTTCCGTTCGTTCCCCCGAGTCTACCGCGTTAGTAACGGTCCTTCCTGACCTAGCCTGCTTCCGAACATTTTCCCTTTTACCTGCCGGCATCTCTAACAATTTACCTGACACAAACACGCTCTACCAATAACCGCTCAACTTTGTTTAATGTTAAGTTATTTAGGACTTGTGCAACCTTCCGTTTGTTTGCTAAGACAAAGGTAATAAGCGTGATGTGAATGTCTAAGACCAATCGTCTAAAGCTCGATATGGGTTTTGAAATGATACTATGTGGTTTTATGACTTCAAAATTAGTCTATAAATTTAGTAAGGAGTGATATCTCGAACGCCTGGTCCAATGCAAACCGCTCCTAAAATTTGTATAATTCTATCATTTATGGATAAGAATAACATAGCTTAATTTTGCTCCCCCAAAACCTCAAACAAATATTTAAAAGGTTTAATACATAATAATACATGAATCATGCACAAAGCGATCTTTCTCCTTCTTCTGTATGATTCCTGAAAATTTCCTTACACACTCGATCACAATTTTCATTTCCTACGTTGTGTTATTTATTTATTTTTATTTTTTTTATAAGGCTACATTATAAGTCCAATCGTATCGTTATTTCGAATACGTAATTGGATCCTGGTCACGGCACCAATTTTCTGTGGTGGTACGGCTATGATCGTCTATATATTTATTTATTTAGTGTATCGAATGTATTTAGACTTTATTCAGGAAAACATCGTAGAGTTAGAGCACATCTCGGTAACAAGGAGGCAGCTTATTTGTCAATTTCAAGGCTTTATACAGTACATTGGATTGAGTGGTCTAGTACCCCGACTGTCATTCATTCCACCCGCTTACCTGGAACCTTTATGTTCCGGGGTAGACAAAGGGTTTATTGTAATGAGGCGAGCCTCATTCAATACAAGTTAGTGAAGCTCGCTTGTACTATTGTTGGCTGTATGGAATAAAGTAAGTGCTCGGATAGCGTGATAGACAGTGAAAATACTAGAAACAGGTATGCCTGAACCAAATGACCAATCTCACTCTGGTACGGGGATCCCTACGCCAGTAACTGGCCCTGTCGTCAGGTTATTGGGGTGACAGTTGACCTCCTTTGCGCTGCGAAGCGTTTACATTTCCAACATCCGAGGATGCGTACTTTCAATGTTGGGGCCCAGCGGGCCCCTACCCCTTTTACCATGGATTTATGAAATTCAATAATATTTGATATGGTTTGGCCAAACCAAGGTCGGAGGTCAATCTGTAAGACATGGCGTGTATTGGGTACCCAGGATTGCTATCAGATCGCCACCGAATCATGTACATGAGTATATAGGGTCAACCTTCCCAAATCAGCTTATTTGCTGAAACCTCCGTTACTTCAATGTCTCAACTCAATTAACTCAGCCTCACAAGACCAGCTGTGACTTACAGGGTCGTTACCTTTACTGCATCTACCGATGCGAACAATACCCACTGGTTCCGCCGCTCTCGGTCCACTGCCATTTGTGTCTCCCGGTACACGTGACATTTAGCCACTAAAATCCGTTAGGACATCGCCTAGCGTTTGTACGCAGGATTTTATTACTCAAATAACTTGTGACTCTTGTTCTCAACTCTGGTCTCAGAAATGCATATTTGGTCTGTTTAATCAAAACATGGACCTTACGTTAACTCTCAGTTTGCTTGGAAGAAGCTTAAATTACCAATTTGAAGCAAAATTACTAGTGTATCGGCATAATTTTAACAATATAAAGTCTCATCAATCAATTTAATTCATTAACCCGTATTTATTTCGTGGTTAATAATTTATCTGTAAAATGCCATCGAGATCGAACTGTATAGAAAATCTGTGATCGAGATGTAGTGTGGAAATCTTCAATAGTGGAGATTAATTATTACACGAAGTGTACTTTACTTGCTCTTGATTTAGAAATCTCATTGTAGCTTAATCCGCTCAATTTATTAATGAGAAATCTCCATTATTAAATAGTTCCGAGTTAGGGAACTTATCTAGAATATAACGAAAACCATGAAATTTAGTAGATCAATTAATTTATTCAATAGGAAGATCTACCTTATAATACATTTGAGGAAGCAAAAGAAACTATTTCAATTATTTAGATCTTCATTGATGATATCATTTCAATGAAAATCGAGGATTCTGTTCCTACAGAGCCATACTAATAAAGGGAAAACGAACCCCCAAATAAAAAACCCTTTTGGCTATTTACACACTAACACACATGCACACAGTGGTTAATAAACATATCACACAACAATAAACACAAATAATCACACAATAAAATATATACACAATTAGTTCATCTGAGTACAATGAATAGACTTAAGATTTTAGGTTCGCTTTTAGTTGGTGTGAAAAGGAGCTTTAATTGAGGGTCTAATTTACGTTAGCCTCAACTCTCCACCTTATTACATTGGTGAATGGTGCTATATTTACATAGCTTGCAACGAGTTGATTGTGACTGCACACTTATTATCTGTTGTGCGACAATGAAGTTCGCTCTTTATTCGTTATCAAGGTTTAAAACAATTAGGAAAACAGTATCAAAGATCGGCAAGTAAATCTAAAGCTATGAATCAAGGGAATTACAAGATTTCTTATTCATTTCACACAGATTAACTTAGTACACAAAAAATTACGTTTTACAATTTACTCTTTCCAGTATTGTCAAATAAATCCATGACCCTTTATAAGTTCAATTTCCAACGTCGGTCATCTCAATCTCTCGAACTCTAGGTGTGACTTCTCTACTACAATCAAGCCCAAACACCTCCAAATACTCCCACATTTCTCACACATTAAGATCAATAGAACCATGATCATTAATCCGAACAATATCAACATTATGACCTCTATTGAGTTCCAACCCTTATATTCAACCTGAATCAGGCGATAACAAGACTCATATAGTTCGTCTAGATTCATTTTTTTACTATAATACAGAACAGTAATAAACAAGTAGTGGATTCATTTGATAACCTGTATTAATAACTGAAATCGGGTACTTTACCGAATAACTCCTGGATGCCACTTTTCACTCCCTAGCTAAATTACAAACTAACTTATTTATTTAGATTTTAGTTCGATATGTTAGGACCTTCAACAACCCTAGCTCATAGGTTCTAACAGAGAGAATCGCTAAGATTTTCCTAGGTTCTTGTCGTGAAGCGAGCCAAGATCCAACTGCCCCAACTTCCTCCTCCACTCCCGTCAGCGTCATCCTTCGGGTCTCCACCTCTCTCCGGGAGCTGTGGGCTTGTCTCTGTAATTTTAAAATATTCCCACGAGTAATTCCGTACATATGATTGGTTAATGACTATGACCGATCCTTGCGATTGGACGATAGTCATGCTAGAGCGTAAGCTCCGCCCTTAAAACATCATCATCAGCATCATGATGTTTTTGCTTGCTATGATTTTTTTGACTGGTTTCACTCGAGTCTAAAGCAACACGTGGAAGCAATTTACGTATCCTAGCAATTGAAAGATTGCACAAAGTCCTTTGTCTATAATGGGTTCTTAAGTATCGACTCGTCAAGCGTCATTTTTACGACTTAGTTTTAAGAAAGCGAGTCAGGTTTCTTTTGTCTAATTTAATTTTATGTTGCGCGTTGGTCGACTCTATAAATCTTAAGTTTTGTTTAAGATATTTTTTTTGTTCCCTTGAATTCTGGGTAAAACTTTCTACACGTGAACGTTGCTGTCTGCGTTATTTGAAATTTATGGGCGCTAAGTCTGTATTTTATAACTTATTTGATACGCGGAAGCGATAACGCTACGTTGACCATCTCACACTCCCCCAAATAGATTTTGGAACACCTAGTGTTCTCTCTCTCTCCCTCCCTAGCACTAGTCCGTTTCAAAATATATTTCCCTTCCAATACAAATTCAGCATTCCTACTCTAAAGCTTGCTTACGCAAAATTCCCACGTTAACCCTACTTATCTCACGCTCCTCTCGGTTTTCATACGCCTACCTATTGTCGTTGGGTGGCAATAAAATCCCATTTACTCCTTTTTTTTTTTTTTTTGTAGATCATTCTCCGTTTATGATATCGCTAACATTCCTTATCCTTTGTTACCCTTATCTCAAGGTTGAACGAAAGTGGACCTATGCGTTAATTACTTTCGTAATAGCGGAACAAATGAATAACATTATAATTTCCCTTGATTGTGCCCGTCTGTTGGTCAATCAAAGTGTATACGTTCTCGTAGGGGACGGCTCCTACTATGAAAGGTCCCTCAAATAACCGCATGAATTTCTTTGTTATCTTTTTGTCAGCGTCAGATTTCGCAAAAGTCTTTAACTTTACCAAATCTCCTATATCGAACCGTACTAATTTATGATTCTTATTATAATGAAACTCCCTATTCTCTGCTGCCTTAGCCATGTTCTGACGTGCTAGTCGTCGAATTTGTTCTAACGATTCCTGCTGTAGTTCATTACCATTAGTTATGTATTTTGGAAAATCTGTAGATAGTTGTATCCTTGTGCCCCACACTATCTCATTCGGTGCATACCCCGTCGTGGTGTGCACAACTTGATTGTAGCAATCCTCTATGTTTGGTAATAAATCTACCCAAGAACGATGTGATTTGTCACAATATGTCCTAAATAACCTTCCCATTTCCTTATTAACTCTCTCGGTCGAATTCGGGCGTGGATGACGAATTGAAGTGTGGGTTAATTCAATACCTAACTGTCTAACTCCCGATTCGAAAATCGCTGATGTAAAGTTAGCGCCTCTATCCGAACATAAAGTCCTAATCTCAATTTGTCCATGGAACTTCCTCACACAGGTTAATGACGCCTTGCCACTTGCTTGTCGTAGTGGATACAACCTAATTAATTTACTATATGTATCTTGCATTACGAATAGGTATTTATAGCCAAACCGTCCCGCTGGTAGTGGTCCGTAAATATCGCAAAAGACTCGCTCTCCTATCTCGCTCGCTGTAACGGTTTTAATTGGTCCCGTGTGAGTTCCTAATACATGTTTCGATTTTTGACACGCTTCACAAGCCCTCACAATCCTGCCTATTATACGAGACATGTTCGCGAAATAATAACGTCGTTTCATCAAGGCATAAACCTTGTATCGTCCAAAGTGGCCTATCTCCTCGTGTATGCTAGTGATTAAATCCTTTTGTAGGTCCTCGGGGACATACAGTTTTAATGTGTTCGCACGCGCGTCCGTCCTATAAAGAACTCCTCCTTCGAGTACATAGTACTTCGCCTCAGGTGTACCTATGACCTTCATACGGTTCATTATTTCGCTAGCGACCCGGTCGCATTTCTGATGTTCGCCTATCTCCTTCCACCTTCCCTTCACAATTCGCCCTAATGGTATCTTGAACAAATTCATTTCCGGCCCCGTAATCTTGTTAGTTAGTACATCAGTTGTACCCTTTATATGCCGAGATAATACATCTGCCACTGTATTTAATCGACCCTTTACATGTTCAATAGTGTAATCAAACCGACCTATGTAATGTACCCAACGTATCATTCGTGCGCTCAGTAACTTACATGACTGTAAAAATATCAGACTCTTGTGGTCAGTCCTAATTACTAGCCGAGCCCCCCTCAAATACGTCTCGAATTTTGATAAACTGTAGATGATAGCCCACAGCTCCTGTTCAGTAACGGTCCACCTACGCTCAGTCTCTGACAAAGATTTGCTACAAAATCCTATGATCTTTTCCTCTCCTTCGTTAGTCACTTGGTACACATAACCAGAAACTCCCAGATTGCTGCTATCAGTTTGCAGATAATAAGTCTCCCTTGGATTTGGGTGTGCAAGAATTATGGTCTCTACAAATAACCTTTTCACCACCTCAAAACACTCGTTTATTTCCTGTATCCATGACCATTTTGTGTTTTGCTTTAGTAGGTCACACAACGGTCTAACTTCTTCACTATACTTCGAAATGAATTTCCGGTAATAATTTACCAATCCCAAGAATCCTCGTAATTGTTTTATGGTTCGAGGTATGGGAAAATCCATTATGGCTTTTACACGATCGGGATCCATTCGTACCCCGCTTGTATTGACTATGTGTCCTAACAGTTTTACTTCTACACATAGAAATCGGCATTTCTCTATCCTTCCCGTTAAACCCGCGTCTTCTAATTTATCCAACACTTGGTCTAGATGTTCTAAATGTAATTTCACATCTCCCGTGGTAAATACGACGATATCGTCCAAATAATTTACACAAAACTCCCGTACTCCTTCTAATATAGTGTCCATTGCCCTCGAAAACCCTGCTACAGACGTTTTTAAACCTTGAGGCAAGACAGAATATGTATAAGTTTTCCCCATAAAAGAGAAACCCGTATACTTCCTTGAATCTGAATGCAAAGGTATTTGAAAATAAGCATTATTCAAATCAATTAAACTGATGTAATTTACTCCATGAAAGGATTGTAATATCTCGGATGTAAGTGGTGGCGCACCCGCATCTCCCACCATTTTCTTATTAAGCTCACGTGCATCTAATAAAAGTCTTATCGACCCGTCCCGTTTCTTAGTGAATGTAAGTGGGCTACAATACGAGGTCGCTTCCTGTTTAATAACTCCTAACCCTTCTAATTCCGCTAATTTCTCCTTAACCCGTTCTCGATATGCCAAAGGTACTGGATAGCTATGTTTGACAAAAGGCGTTTCATCAACAAATTTTATGGCATGCTCGTACTTGTCGGTCAACCCTAATTTTTCCGTGAATACCTTACAATGCCTGTCTAGTACAGGTAGCAACAGCCCCTTCTGTTCGCTACTTAAGTCTGACTCGTCTAAGTGGTACTTCCCATTGTCCCCATTGTCCGATTTATTGTTCGACCGGCAGTACTCTTCCGGTCGTGCACTTTGCCTCAATATCGAATTGATAATGGCAGCGTTTGCCTCTCCCCCTAACCGTTCAGTTTCGCAATCTGAATCTAGCCTAACACTAGACCTAACTCCTAGATGCTCGATCGTCAACGTCCGTTCCTTACCGCAATTTACTACCCCTTTCACACGCTCTAGCCAATCATATCCTAGTATCAACGACCTAGGTAATCGTCGCATAATTAGCACAGGTGCCTCGACTAAAGTACTACCTAATTTGAACTCTATTAGTATCAACCGATTCGTACTCTCGCTCCGCGAACCGAATGCTCCTTGTACCTGTATTGCTGGAATGGCGATTTCAGGTAGATCACCTTTCTCTGTCCGAATGGAATCGTACAATTCCCTAGTTATTCCGCTGATCTGACTTCCCGTGTCGATAAGTGCATTCATACTTCTTCCGTATAACCACACGCATACCTCAGGTAACCTAGGTAACGAATAATCATCGCCTATGTCGACTATCTCATCGAATTCGTGAAATATAGTATATACCTCTCTGCCTCTCCTTTTACAAAATTCACAAGTAGAACCTCTCTCATCGCATTCGGCTATGTTGCTGAACTGACTTTCCAATAAGATTCCTACACTACGTGCTATCGACTTACAATTCAAATTAGATTTACACGCGTTCCCCTCCAATGGCCGCTTCAACCCTCCTTCTCTGACACCTAACCTCTGTCCTGGCCTCCATCCATTCCTAATCAAGATCCTATAGCCTACACCTTCCGCTTTACGCTCCGAAGCCCTCTTGCTCCCCGTACTACACATCGATAAACAACTGGACTTCACCTGTGTAGGGGACATTAGTTTTTTTTTTGACTCGTCCTCCCCCACAGTTTTCGACGAAGTTGAACTCTCACCCTCCTTTACAAAAGTGATGGCCGGTCTGCTGCTAACTCCCGCTCGTACATTTGTAAGTGGCGCCACCCTGTTAAAGTTCGCCCTATAACCTATCCGACCCTGACGATAGCCTCGACCCCTTGCTGAACTTCCCTTGTTTTGCCACCTGCCAGCAGAGATCATAGCGGTGATTGGACGTGCCAACTGCGACCTGTTGTACCGCTCCTTCCTAAAGCTGCCGCTAACAACACCCGTAGCACCTCCTCTCTGTCTCACGAGGACGTTTTGTTCCATGCTCCTTAGAAAGTTTGCCCCGCTCATAATCGTGGGCTCCTCAATCCTAGTGAACCATAACCTTTGCACATCTATTGAATAGTGTCGCATTATGGAATTAACCAGATCCCTTTCGTTAAAAGCAATTGTTAACGACTGCATCGACTCGACCTGCTCTGCGAAATGCTCAGCCATCGAAATTCCTAAATCACCGGTATACACCGCGTTGATCAACCTATACCTGACGGACTCCTGAATCTGTTCGGTCCAATAATTACGCCTAAAGTCGGCTTCAAAATCAGCGAACGTCACCCATCCCTTAGAGTATAACTCCATAATCTTACGCGCGTGTCCCGTTATGCACCCTAATGCTATCTCGACTTCACGTTCCTGGCCATTAACCGCTCTAATATACCTTTTTAATCGCTTTAAAAACGTAATAGGGTTGTTTAATGTTTTCCCATCAAAACTCGGTTTGCTAGTAGAGGGTTGTACAACATATAAGTTTCGCGTCTCCGAAGACATCGTGTTAGTGCTTGTAGACTCGCGACCTACCGAATCCTGTCTATTTCTCACAACGTTATTTCTACAATCTCCTCCGTTCGTGTTGCGCGACGAACCCCCCTCACCTTCGTTTCGCTTGTCATTACCGTTCGAACTTAGTTGTTGCAATTTTTCCTGAAATTCATTCATCTTCTGCAATATCAACTCTAAAGTAGCGTTCCCTACCGCTTCCGTTCGTTCCCCCGAGTCTACCGCGTTAGTAACGGTCCTTCCTGACCTAGCCTGCTTCCGAACATTTTCCCTTTTACCTGCCGGCATCTCTAACAATTTACCTGACACAAACACGCTCTACCAATAACCGCTCAACTTTGTTTAATGTTAAGTTATTTAGGACTTGTGCAACCTTCCGTTTGTTTGCTAAGACAAAGGTAATAAGCGTGATGTGAATGTCTAAGACCAATCGTCTAAAGCTCGATATGGGTTTTGAAATGATACTATGTGGTTTTATGACTTCAAAATTAGTCTATAAATTTAGTAAGGAGTGATATCTCGAACGCCTGGTCCAATGCAAACCGCTCCTAAAATTTGTATAATTCTATCATTTATGGATAAGAATAACATAGCTTAATTTTGCTCCCCCAAAACCTCAAACAAATATTTAAAAGGTTTAATACATAATAATACATGAATCATGCACAAAGCGATCTTTCTCCTTCTTCTGTATGATTCCTGAAAATTTCCTTACACACTCGATCACAATTTTCATTTCCTACGTTGTGTTATTTATTTATTTTTATTTTTTTTATAAGGCTACATTATAAGTCCAATCGTATCGTTATTTCGAATACGTAATTGGATCCTGGTCACGGCACCAATTTTCTGTGGTGGTACGGCTATGATCGTCTATATATTTATTTATTTAGTGTATCGAATGTATTTAGACTTTATTCAGGAAAACATCGTAGAGTTAGAGCACATCTCGGTAACAAGGAGGCAGCTTATTTGTCAATTTCAAGGCTTTATACAGTACATTGGATTGAGTGGTCTAGTACCCCGACTGTCATTCATTCCACCCGCTTACCTGGAACCTTTATGTTCCGGGGTAGACAAAGGGTTTATTGTAATGAGGCGAGCCTCATTCAATACAAGTTAGTGAAGCTCGCTTGTACTATTGTTGGCTGTATGGAATAAAGTAAGTGCTCGGATAGCGTGATAGACAGTGAAAATACTAGAAACAGGTATGCCTGAACCAAATGACCAATCTCACTCTGGTACGGGGATCCCTACGCCAGTAACTGGCCCTGTCGTCAGGTTATTGGGGTGACAGTTGACCTCCTTTGCGCTGCGAAGCGTTTACATTTCCAACATCCGAGGATGCGTACTTTCAATGTTGGGGCCCAGCGGGCCCCTACCCCTTTTACCATGGATTTATGAAATTCAATAATATTTGATATGGTTTGGCCAAACCAAGGTCGGAGGTCAATCTGTAAGACATGGCGTGTATTGGGTACCCAGGATTGCTATCAGATCGCCACCGAATCATGTACATGAGTATATAGGGTCAACCTTCCCAAATCAGCTTATTTGCTGAAACCTCCGTTACTTCAATGTCTCAACTCAATTAACTCAGCCTCACAAGACCAGCTGTGACTTACAGGGTCGTTACCTTTACTGCATCTACCGATGCGAACAATACCCACTGGTTCCGCCGCTCTCGGTCCACTGCCATTTGTGTCTCCCGGTACACGTGACATTTAGCCACTAAAATCCGTTAGGACATCGCCTAGCGTTTGTACGCAGGATTTTATTACTCAAATAACTTGTGACTCTTGTTCTCAACTCTGGTCTCAGAAATGCATATTTGGTCTGTTTAATCAAAACATGGACCTTACGTTAACTCTCAGTTTGCTTGGAAGAAGCTTAAATTACCAATTTGAAGCAAAATTACTAGTGTATCGGCATAATTTTAACAATATAAAGTCTCATCAATCAATTTAATTCATTAACCCGTATTTATTTCGTGGTTAATAATTTATCTGTAAAATGCCATCGAGATCGAACTGTATAGAAAATCTGTGATCGAGATGTAGTGTGGAAATCTTCAATAGTGGAGATTAATTATTACACGAAGTGTACTTTACTTGCTCTTGATTTAGAAATCTCATTGTAGCTTAATCCGCTCAATTTATTAATGAGAAATCTCCATTATTAAATAGTTCCGAGTTAGGGAACTTATCTAGAATATAACGAAAACCATGAAATTTAGTAGATCAATTAATTTATTCAATAGGAAGATCTACCTTATAATACATTTGAGGAAGCAAAAGAAACTATTTCAATTATTTAGATCTTCATTGATGATATCATTTCAATGAAAATCGAGGATTCTGTTCCTACAGAGCCATACTAATAAAGGGAAAACGAACCCCCAAATAAAAAACCCTTTTGGCTATTTACACACTAACACACATGCACACAGTGGTTAATAAACATATCACACAACAATAAACACAAATAATCACACAATAAAATATATACACAATTAGTTCATCTGAGTACAATGAATAGACTTAAGATTTTAGGTTCGCTTTTAGTTGGTGTGAAAAGGAGCTTTAATTGAGGGTCTAATTTACGTTAGCCTCAACTCTCCACCTTATTACATTGGTGAATGGTGCTATATTTACATAGCTTGCAACGAGTTGATTGTGACTGCACACTTATTATCTGTTGTGCGACAATGAAGTTCGCTCTTTATTCGTTATCAAGGTTTAAAACAATTAGGAAAACAGTATCAAAGATCGGCAAGTAAATCTAAAGCTATGAATCAAGGGAATTACAAGATTTCTTATTCATTTCACACAGATTAACTTAGTACACAAAAAATTACGTTTTACAATTTACTCTTTCCAGTATTGTCAAATAAATCCATGACCCTTTATAAGTTCAATTTCCAACGTCGGTCATCTCAATCTCTCGAACTCTAGGTGTGACTTCTCTACTACAATCAAGCCCAAACACCTCCAAATACTCCCACATTTCTCACACATTAAGATCAATAGAACCATGATCATTAATCCGAACAATATCAACATTATGACCTCTATTGAGTTCCAACCCTTATATTCAACCTGAATCAGGCGATAACAAGACTCATATAGTTCGTCTAGATTCATTTTTTTACTATAATACAGAACAGTAATAAACAAGTAGTGGATTCATTTGATAACCTGTATTAATAACTGAAATCGGGTACTTTACCGAATAACTCCTGGATGCCACTTTTCACTCCCTAGCTAAATTACAAACTAACTTATTTATTTAGATTTTAGTTCGATATGTTAGGACCTTCAACAACCCTAGCTCATAGGTTCTAACAGAGAGAATCGCTAAGATTTTCCTAGGTTCTTGTCGTGAAGCGAGCCAAGATCCAACTGCCCCAACTTCCTCCTCCACTCCCGTCAGCGTCATCCTTCGGGTCTCCACCTCTCTCCGGGAGCTGTGGGCTTGTCTCTGTAATTTTAAAATATTCCCACGAGTAATTCCGTACATATGATTGGTTAATGACTATGACCGATCCTTGCGATTGGACGATAGTCATGCTAGAGCGTAAGCTCCGCCCTTAAAACATCATCATCAGCATCATGATGTTTTTGCTTGCTATGATTTTTTTGATTGGTTTCACTCGAGTCTAAAGCAACACGTGGAAGCAATTTACGTATCCTAGCAATTGAAAGATTGCACAAAGTCCTTTGTCTATAATGGGTTCTTAAGTATCGACTCGTCAAGCGTCATTTTTACGACTTAGTTTTAAGAAAGCGAGTCAGGTTTCTTTTGTCTAATTTAATTTTATGTTGCGCGTTGGTCAACTCTATAAATCTTAAGTTTTGTTTAAGATAATTTTTTTGTTCCCTTGAATTCTGGGTAAAACTTTCTACACGTGAACGTTGCTGTCTGCGTTATTTGAAATTTATGGGCGCTAAGTCTGTATTTTATAACTTATTTGATACGCGGAAGCGATAACGCTACGTTGACCATCTCACACTCCCCCAAATAGATTTTGGAACACCTAGTGTTCTCTCTCTCTCCCTCCCTAGCACTAGTCCGTTTCAAAATATATTTCCCTTCCAATACAAATTCAGCATTCCTACTCTAAAGCTTGCTTACGCAAAATTCCCACGTTAACCCTACTTATCTCACGCTCCTCTCGGTTTTCATACGCCTACCTATTGTCGTTGGGTGGCAATAAAATCCCATTTACTCCTTTTTTTTTTTTTTTTTGTAGATCATTCTCCGTTTATGATATCGCTAACATTCCTTATCCTTTGTTACCCTTATCTCAAGGTTGAACGAAAGTGGACCTATGCGTTAATTACTTTCGTAATAGCGGAACAAATGAATAACATTATAATTTCCCTTGATTGTGCCCGTCTGTTGGTCAATCAAAGTGTATACGTTCTCGTAGGGGACGGCTCCTACTATGAAAGGTCCCTCAAATAACCGCATGAATTTCTTTGTTATCTTTTTGTCAGCGTCAGATTTCGCAAAAGTCTTTAACTTTACCAAATCTCCTATATCGAACCGTACTAATTTATGATTCTTATTATAATGAAACTCCCTATTCTCTGCTGCCTTAGCCATGTTCTGACGTGCTAGTCGTCGAATTTGTTCTAACGATTCCTGCTGTAGTTCATTACCATTAGTTATGTATTTTGGAAAATCTGTAGATAGTTGTATCCTTGTGCCCCACACTATCTCATTCGGTGCATACCCCGTCGTGGTGTGCACAACTTGATTGTAGCAATCCTCTATGTTTGGTAATAAATCTACCCAAGAACGATGTGATTTGTCACAATATGTCCTAAATAACCTTCCCATTTCCTTATTAACTCTCTCGGTCGAATTCGGGCGTGGATGACGAATTGAAGTGTGGGTTAATTCAATACCTAACTGTCTAACTCCCGATTCGAAAATCGCTGATGTAAAGTTAGCGCCTCTATCCGAACATAAAGTCCTAATCTCAATTTGTCCATGGAACTTCCTCACACAGGTTAATGACGCCTTGCCACTTGCTTGTCGTAGTGGATACAACCTAATTAATTTACTATATGTATCTTGCATTACGAATAGGTATTTATAGCCAAACCGTCCCGCTGGTAGTGGTCCGTAAATATCGCAAAAGACTCGCTCTCCTATCTCGCTCGCTGTAACGGTTTTAATTGGTCCCGTGTGAGTTCCTAATACATGTTTCGATTTTTGACACGCTTCACAAGCCCTCACAATCCTGCCTATTATACGAGACATGTTCGCGAAATAATAACGTCGTTTCATCAAGGCATAAACCTTGTATCGTCCAAAGTGGCCTATCTCCTCGTGTATGCTAGTGATTAAATCCTTTTGTAGGTCCTCGGGGACATACAGTTTTAATGTGTTCGCACGCGCGTCCGTCCTATAAAGAACTCCTCCTTCGAGTACATAGTACTTCGCCTCAGGTGTACCTATGACCTTCATACGGTTCATTATTTCGCTAGCGACCCGGTCGCATTTCTGATGTTCGCCTATCTCCTTCCACCTTCCCTTCACAATTCGCCCTAATGGTATCTTGAACAAATTCATTTCCGGCCCCGTAATCTTGTTAGTTAGTACATCAGTTGTACCCTTTATATGCCGAGATAATACATCTGCCACTGTATTTAATCGACCCTTTACATGTTCAATAGTGTAATCAAACCGACCTATGTAATGTACCCAACGTATCATTCGTGCGCTCAGTAACTTACATGACTGTAAAAATATCAGACTCTTGTGGTCAGTCCTAATTACTAGCCGAGCCCCCCTCAAATACGTCTCGAATTTTGATAAACTGTAGATGATAGCCCACAGCTCCTGTTCAGTAACGGTCCACCTACGCTCAGTCTCTGACAAAGATTTGCTACAAAATCCTATGATCTTTTCCTCTCCTTCGTTAGTCACTTGGTACACATAACCAGAAACTCCCAGATTGCTGCTATCAGTTTGCAGATAATAAGTCTCCCTTGGATTTGGGTGTGCAAGAATTATGGTCTCTACAAATAACCTTTTCACCACCTCAAAACACTCGTTTATTTCCTGTATCCATGACCATTTTGTGTTTTGCTTTAGTAGGTCACACAACGGTCTAACTTCTTCACTATACTTCGAAATGAATTTCCGGTAATAATTTACCAATCCCAAGAATCCTCGTAATTGTTTTATGGTTCGAGGTATGGGAAAATCCATTATGGCTTTTACACGATCGGGATCCATTCGTACCCCGCTTGTATTGACTATGTGTCCTAACAGTTTTACTTCTACACATAGAAATCGGCATTTCTCTATCCTTCCCGTTAAACCCGCGTCTTCTAATTTATCCAACACTTGGTCTAGATGTTCTAAATGTAATTTCACATCTCCCGTGGTAAATACGACGATATCGTCCAAATAATTTACACAAAACTCCCGTACTCCTTCTAATATAGTGTCCATTGCCCTCGAAAACCCTGCTACAGACGTTTTTAAACCTTGAGGCAAGACAGAATATGTATAAGTTTTCCCCATAAAAGAGAAACCCGTATACTTCCTTGAATCTGAATGCAAAGGTATTTGAAAATAAGCATTATTCAAATCAATTAAACTGATGTAATTTACTCCATGAAAGGATTGTAATATCTCGGATGTAAGTGGTGGCGCACCCGCATCTCCCACCATTTTCTTATTAAGCTCACGTGCATCTAATAAAAGTCTTATCGACCCGTCCCGTTTCTTAGTGAATGTAAGTGGGCTACAATACGAGGTCGCTTCCTGTTTAATAACTCCTAACCCTTCTAATTCCGCTAATTTCTCCTTAACCCGTTCTCGATATGCCAAAGGTACTGGATAGCTATGTTTGACAAAAGGCGTTTCATCAACTAATTTTATGGCATGCTCGTACTTGTCGGTCAACCCTAATTTTTCCGTGAATACCTTACAATGCCTGTCTAGTACAGGTAGCAACAGCCCCTTCTGTTCGCTACTTAAGTCTGACTCGTCTAAGTGGTACTTCCCATTGTCCCCATTGTCCGATTTATTGTTCGACCGGCAGTACTCTTCCGGTCGTGCACTTTGCCTCAATATCGAATTGATAATGGCAGCGTTTGCCTCTCCCCCTAACCGTTCAGTTTCGCAATCTGAATCTAGCCTAACACTAGACCTAACTCCTAGATGCTCGATCGTCAACGTCCGTTCCTTACCGCAATTTACTACCCCTTTCACACGCTCTAGCCAATCATATCCTAGTATCAACGACCTAGGTAATCGTCGCATAATTAGCACAGGTGCCTCGACTAAAGTACTACCTAATTTGAACTCTATTAGTATCAACCGATTCGTACTCTCGCTCCGCGAACCGAATGCTCCTTGTACCTGTATTGCTGGAATGGCGATTTCAGGTAGATCACCTTTCTCTGTCCGAATGGAATCGTACAATTCCCTAGTTATTCCGCTGATCTGACTTCCCGTGTCGATAAGTGCATTCATACTTCTTCCGTATAACCACACGCATACCTCAGGTAACCTAGGTAACGAATAATCATCGCCTATGTCGACTATCTCATCGAATTCGTGAAATATAGTATATACCTCTCTGCCTCTCCTTTTACAAAATTCACAAGTAGAACCTCTCTCATCGCATTCGGCTATGTTGCTGAACTGACTTTCCAATAAGATTCCTACACTACGTGCTATCGACTTACAATTCAAATTAGATTTACACGCGTTCCCCTCCAATGGCCGCTTCAACCCTCCTTCTCTGACACCTAACCTCTGTCCTGGCCTCCATCCATTCCTAATCAAGATCCTATAGCCTACACCTTCCGCTTTACGCTCCGAAGCCCTCTTGCTCCCCGTACTACACATCGATAAACAACTGGACTTCACCTGTGTAGGGGACATTAGTTTTTTTTTTGACTCGTCCTCCCCCACAGTTTTCGACGAAGTTGAACTCTCACCCTCCTTTACAAAAGTGATGGCCGGTCTGCTGCTAACTCCCGCTCGTACATTTGTAAGTGGCGCCACCCTGTTAAAGTTCGCCCTATAACCTATCCGACCCTGACGATAGCCTCGACCCCTTGCTGAACTTCCCTTGTTTTGCCACCTGCCAGCAGAGATCATAGCGGTGATTGGACGTGCCAACTGCGACCTGTTGTACCGCTCCTTCCTAAAGCTGCCGCTAACAACACCCGTAGCACCTCCTCTCTGTCTCACGAGGACGTTTTGTTCCATGCTCCTTAGAAAGTTTGCCCCGCTCATAATCGTGGGCTCCTCAATCCTAGTGAACCATAACCTTTGCACATCTATTGAATAGTGTCGCATTATGGAATTAACCAGATCCCTTTCGTTAAAAGCAATTGTTAACGACTGCATCGACTCGACCTGCTCTGCGAAATGCTCAGCCATCGAAATTCCTAAATCACCGGTATACACCGCGTTGATCAACCTATACCTGACGGACTCCTGAATCTGTTCGGTCCAATAATTACGCCTAAAGTCGGCTTCAAAATCAGCGAACGTCACCCATCCCTTAGAGTATAACTCCATAATCTTACGCGCGTGTCCCGTTATGCACCCTAATGCTATCTCGACTTCACGTTCCTGGCCATTAACCGCTCTAATATACCTTTTTAATCGCTTTAAAAACGTAATAGGGTTGTTTAATGTTTTCCCATCAAAACTCGGTTTGCTAGTAGAGGGTTGTACAACATATAAGTTTCGCGTCTCCGAAGACATCGTGTTAGTGCTTGTAGACTCGCGACCTACCGAATCCTGTCTATTTCTCACAACGTTATTTCTACAATCTCCTCCGTTCGTGTTGCGCGACGAACCCCCCTCACCTTCGTTTCGCTTGTCATTACCGTTCGAACTTAGTTGTTGCAATTTTTCCTGAAATTCATTCATCTTCTGCAATATCAACTCTAAAGTAGCGTTCCCTACCGCTTCCGTTCGTTCCCCCGAGTCTACCGCGTTAGTAACGGTCCTTCCTGACCTAGCCTGCTTCCGAACATTTTCCCTTTTACCTGCCGGCATCTCTAACAATTTACCTGACACAAACACGCTCTACCAATAACCGCTCAACTTTGTTTAATGTTAAGTTATTTAGGACTTGTGCAACCTTCCGTTTGTTTGCTAAGACAAAGGTAATAAGCGTGATGTGAATGTCTAAGACCAATCGTCTAAAGCTCGATATGGGTTTTGAAATGATACTATGTGGTTTTATGACTTCAAAATTAGTCTATAAATTTAGTAAGGAGTGATATCTCGAACGCCTGGTCCAATGCAAACCGCTCCTAAAATTTGTATAATTCTATCATTTATGGATAAGAATAACATAGCTTAATTTTGCTCCCCCAAAACCTCAAACAAATATTTAAAAGGTTTAATACATAATAATACATGAATCATGCACAAAGCGATCTTTCTCCTTCTTCTGTATGATTCCTGAAAATTTCCTTACACACTCGATCACAATTTTCATTTCCTACGTTGTGTTATTTATTTATTTTTATTTTTTTTATAAGGCTACATTATAAGTCCAATCGTATCGTTATTTCGAATACGTAATTGGATCCTGGTCACGGCACCAATTTTCTGTGGTGGTACGGCTATGATCGTCTATATATTTATTTATTTAGTGTATCGAATGTATTTAGACTTTATTCAGGAAAACATCGTAGAGTTAGAGCACATCTCGGTAACAAGGAGGCAGCTTATTTGTCAATTTCAAGGCTTTATACAGTACATTGGATTGAGTGGTCTAGTACCCCGACTGTCATTCATTCCACCCGCTTACCTGGAACCTTTATGTTCCGGGGTAGACAAAGGGTTTATTGTAATGAGGCGAGCCTCATTCAATACAAGTTAGTGAAGCTCGCTTGTACTATTGTTGGCTGTATGGAATAAAGTAAGTGCTCGGATAGCGTGATAGACAGTGAAAATACTAGAAACAGGTATGCCTGAACCAAATGACCAATCTCACTCTGGTACGGGGATCCCTACGCCAGTAACTGGCCCTGTCGTCAGGTTATTGGGGTGACAGTTGACCTCCTTTGCGCTGCGAAGCGTTTACATTTCCAACATCCGAGGATGCGTACTTTCAATGTTGGGGCCCAGCGGGCCCCTACCCCTTTTACCATGGATTTATGAAATTCAATAATATTTGATATGGTTTGGCCAAACCAAGGTCGGAGGTCAATCTGTAAGACATGGCGTGTATTGGGTACCCAGGATTGCTATCAGATCGCCACCGAATCATGTACATGAGTATATAGGGTCAACCTTCCCAAATCAGCTTATTTGCTGAAACCTCCGTTACTTCAATGTCTCAACTCAATTAACTCAGCCTCACAAGACCAGCTGTGACTTACAGGGTCGTTACCTTTACTGCATCTACCGATGCGAACAATACCCACTGGTTCCGCCGCTCTCGGTCCACTGCCATTTGTGTCTCCCGGTACACGTGACATTTAGCCACTAAAATCCGTTAGGACATCGCCTAGCGTTTGTACGCAGGATTTTATTACTCAAATAACTTGTGACTCTTGTTCTCAACTCTGGTCTCAGAAATGCATATTTGGTCTGTTTAATCAAAACATGGACCTTACGTTAACTCTCAGTTTGCTTGGAAGAAGCTTAAATTACCAATTTGAAGCAAAATTACTAGTGTATCGGCATAATTTTAACAATATAAAGTCTCATCAATCAATTTAATTCATTAACCCGTATTTATTTCGTGGTTAATAATTTATCTGTAAAATGCCATCGAGATCGAACTGTATAGAAAATCTGTGATCGAGATGTAGTGTGGAAATCTTCAATAGTGGAGATTAATTATTACACGAAGTGTACTTTACTTGCTCTTGATTTAGAAATCTCATTGTAGCTTAATCCGCTCAATTTATTAATGAGAAATCTCCATTATTAAATAGTTCCGAGTTAGGGAACTTATCTAGAATATAACGAAAACCATGAAATTTAGTAGATCAATTAATTTATTCAATAGGAAGATCTACCTTATAATACATTTGAGGAAGCAAAAGAAACTATTTCAATTATTTAGATCTTCATTGATGATATCATTTCAATGAAAATCGAGGATTCTGTTCCTACAGAGCCATACTAATAAAGGGAAAACGAACCCCCAAATAAAAAACCCTTTTGGCTATTTACACACTAACACACATGCACACAGTGGTTAATAAACATATCACACAACAATAAACACAAATAATCACACAATAAAATATATACACAATTAGTTCATCTGAGTACAATGAATAGACTTAAGATTTTAGGTTCGCTTTTAGTTGGTGTGAAAAGGAGCTTTAATTGAGGGTCTAATTTACGTTAGCCTCAACTCTCCACCTTATTACATTGGTGAATGGTGCTATATTTACATAGCTTGCAACGAGTTGATTGTGACTGCACACTTATTATCTGTTGTGCGACAATGAAGTTCGCTCTTTATTCGTTATCAAGGTTTAAAACAATTAGGAAAACAGTATCAAAGATCGGCAAGTAAATCTAAAGCTATGAATCAAGGGAATTACAAGATTTCTTATTCATTTCACACAGATTAACTTAGTACACAAAAAATTACGTTTTACAATTTACTCTTTCCAGTATTGTCAAATAAATCCATGACCCTTTATAAGTTCAATTTCCAACGTCGGTCATCTCAATCTCTCGAACTCTAGGTGTGACTTCTCTACTACAATCAAGCCCAAACACCTCCAAATACTCCCACATTTCTCACACATTAAGATCAATAGAACCATGATCATTAATCCGAACAATATCAACATTATGACCTCTATTGAGTTCCAACCCTTATATTCAACCTGAATCAGGCGATAACAAGACTCATATAGTTCGTCTAGATTCATTTTTTTACTATAATACAGAACAGTAATAAACAAGTAGTGGATTCATTTGATAACCTGTATTAATAACTGAAATCGGGTACTTTACCGAATAACTCCTGGATGCCACTTTTCACTCCCTAGCTAAATTACAAACTAACTTATTTATTTAGATTTTAGTTCGATATGTTAGGACCTTCAACAACCCTAGCTCATAGGTTCTAACAGAGAGAATCGCTAAGATTTTCCTAGGTTCTTGTCGTGAAGCGAGCCAAGATCCAACTGCCCCAACTTCCTCCTCCACTCCCGTCAGCGTCATCCTTCGGGTCTCCACCTCTCTCCGGGAGCTGTGGGCTTGTCTCTGTAATTTTAAAATATTCCCACGAGTAATTCCGTACATATGATTGGTTAATGACTATGACCGATCCTTGCGATTGGACGATAGTCATGCTAGAGCGTAAGCTCCGCCCTTAAAACATCATCATCAGCATCATGATGTTTTTGCTTGCTATGATTTTTTTGATTGGTTTCACTCGAGTCTAAAGCAACACGTGGAAGCAATTTACGTATCCTAGCAATTGAAAGATTGCACAAAGTCCTTTGTCTATAATGGGTTCTTAAGTATCGACTCGTCAAGCGTCATTTTTACGACTTAGTTTTAAGAAAGCGAGTCAGGTTTCTTTTGTCTAATTTAATTTTATGTTGCGCGTTGGTCGACTCTATAAATCTTAAGTTTTGTTTAAGATAATTTTTTTGTTCCCTTGAATTCTGGGTAAAACTTTCTACACGTGAACGTTGCTGTCTGCGTTATTTGAAATTTATGGGCGCTAAGTCTGTATTTTATAACTTATTTGATACGCGGAAGCGATAACGCTACGTTGACCATCTCACACTCCCCCAAATAGATTTTGGAACACCTAGTGTTCTCTCTCTCTCCCTCCCTAGCACTAGTCCGTTTCAAAATATATTTCCCTTCCAATACAAATTCAGCATTCCTACTCTAAAGCTTGCTTACGCAAAATTCCCACGTTAACCCTACTTATCTCACGCTCCTCTCGGTTTTCATACGCCTACCTATTGTCGTTGGGTGGCAATAAAATCCCATTTACTCCTTTTTTTTTTTTTTTTTGTAGATCATTCTCCGTTTATGATATCGCTAACATTCCTTATCCTTTGTTACCCTTATCTCAAGGTTGAACGAAAGTGGACCTATGCGTTAATTACTTTCGTAATAGCGGAACAAATGAATAACATTATAATTTCCCTTGATTGTGCCCGTCTGTTGGTCAATCAAAGTGTATACGTTCTCGTAGGGGACGGCTCCTACTATGAAAGGTCCCTCAAATAACCGCATGAATTTCTTTGTTATCTTTTTGTCAGCGTCAGATTTCGCAAAAGTCTTTAACTTTACCAAATCTCCTATATCGAACCGTACTAATTTATGATTCTTATTATAATGAAACTCCCTATTCTCTGCTGCCTTAGCCATGTTCTGACGTGCTAGTCGTCGAATTTGTTCTAACGATTCCTGCTGTAGTTCATTACCATTAGTTATGTATTTTGGAAAATCTGTAGATAGTTGTATCCTTGTGCCCCACACTATCTCATTCGGTGCATACCCCGTCGTGGTGTGCACAACTTGATTGTAGCAATCCTCTATGTTTGGTAATAAATCTACCCAAGAACGATGTGATTTGTCACAATATGTCCTAAATAACCTTCCCATTTCCTTATTAACTCTCTCGGTCGAATTCGGGCGTGGATGACGAATTGAAGTGTGGGTTAATTCAATACCTAACTGTCTAACTCCCGATTCGAAAATCGCTGATGTAAAGTTAGCGCCTCTATCCGAACATAAAGTCCTAATCTCAATTTGTCCATGGAACTTCCTCACACAGGTTAATGACGCCTTGCCACTTGCTTGTCGTAGTGGATACAACCTAATTAATTTACTATATGTATCTTGCATTACGAATAGGTATTTATAGCCAAACCGTCCCGCTGGTAGTGGTCCGTAAATATCGCAAAAGACTCGCTCTCCTATCTCGCTCGCTGTAACGGTTTTAATTGGTCCCGTGTGAGTTCCTAATACATGTTTCGATTTTTGACACGCTTCACAAGCCCTCACAATCCTGCCTATTATACGAGACATGTTCGCGAAATAATAACGTCGTTTCATCAAGGCATAAACCTTGTATCGTCCAAAGTGGCCTATCTCCTCGTGTATGCTAGTGATTAAATCCTTTTGTAGGTCCTCGGGGACATACAGTTTTAATGTGTTCGCACGCGCGTCCGTCCTATAAAGAACTCCTCCTTCGAGTACATAGTACTTCGCCTCAGGTGTACCTATGACCTTCATACGGTTCATTATTTCGCTAGCGACCCGGTCGCATTTCTGATGTTCGCCTATCTCCTTCCACCTTCCCTTCACAATTCGCCCTAATGGTATCTTGAACAAATTCATTTCCGGCCCCGTAATCTTGTTAGTTAGTACATCAGTTGTACCCTTTATATGCCGAGATAATACATCTGCCACTGTATTTAATCGACCCTTTACATGTTCAATAGTGTAATCAAACCGACCTATGTAATGTACCCAACGTATCATTCGTGCGCTCAGTAACTTACATGACTGTAAAAATATCAGACTCTTGTGGTCAGTCCTAATTACTAGCCGAGCCCCCCTCAAATACGTCTCGAATTTTGATAAACTGTAGATGATAGCCCACAGCTCCTGTTCAGTAACGGTCCACCTACGCTCAGTCTCTGACAAAGATTTGCTACAAAATCCTATGATCTTTTCCTCTCCTTCGTTAGTCACTTGGTACACATAACCAGAAACTCCCAGATTGCTGCTATCAGTTTGCAGATAATAAGTCTCCCTTGGATTTGGGTGTGCAAGAATTATGGTCTCTACAAATAACCTTTTCACCACCTCAAAACACTCGTTTATTTCCTGTATCCATGACCATTTTGTGTTTTGCTTTAGTAGGTCACACAACGGTCTAACTTCTTCACTATACTTCGAAATGAATTTCCGGTAATAATTTACCAATCCCAAGAATCCTCGTAATTGTTTTATGGTTCGAGGTATGGGAAAATCCATTATGGCTTTTACACGATCGGGATCCATTCGTACCCCGCTTGTATTGACTATGTGTCCTAACAGTTTTACTTCTACACATAGAAATCGGCATTTCTCTATCCTTCCCGTTAAACCCGCGTCTTCTAATTTATCCAACACTTGGTCTAGATGTTCTAAATGTAATTTCACATCTCCCGTGGTAAATACGACGATATCGTCCAAATAATTTACACAAAACTCCCGTACTCCTTCTAATATAGTGTCCATTGCCCTCGAAAACCCTGCTACAGACGTTTTTAAACCTTGAGGCAAGACAGAATATGTATAAGTTTTCCCCATAAAAGAGAAACCCGTATACTTCCTTGAATCTGAATGCAAAGGTATTTGAAAATAAGCATTATTCAAATCAATTAAACTGATGTAATTTACTCCATGAAAGGATTGTAATATCTCGGATGTAAGTGGTGGCGCACCCGCATCTCCCACCATTTTCTTATTAAGCTCACGTGCATCTAATAAAAGTCTTATCGACCCGTCCCGTTTCTTAGTGAATGTAAGTGGGCTACAATACGAGGTCGCTTCCTGTTTAATAACTCCTAACCCTTCTAATTCCGCTAATTTCTCCTTAACCCGTTCTCGATATGCCAAAGGTACTGGATAGCTATGTTTGACAAAAGGCGTTTCATCAACAAATTTTATGGCATGCTCGTACTTGTCGGTCAACCCTAATTTTTCCGTGAATACCTTACAATGCCTGTCTAGTACAGGTAGCAACAGCCCCTTCTGTTCGCTACTTAAGTCTGACTCGTCTAAGTGGTACTTCCCATTGTCCCCATTGTCCGATTTATTGTTCGACCGGCAGTACTCTTCCGGTCGTGCACTTTGCCTCAATATCGAATTGATAATGGCAGCGTTTGCCTCTCCCCCTAACCGTTCAGTTTCGCAATCTGAATCTAGCCTAACACTAGACCTAACTCCTAGATGCTCGATCGTCAACGTCCGTTCCTTACCGCAATTTACTACCCCTTTCACACGCTCTAGCCAATCATATCCTAGTATCAACGACCTAGGTAATCGTCGCATAATTAGCACAGGTGCCTCGACTAAAGTACTACCTAATTTGAACTCTATTAGTATCAACCGATTCGTACTCTCGCTCCGCGAACCGAATGCTCCTTGTACCTGTATTGCTGGAATGGCGATTTCAGGTAGATCACCTTTCTCTGTCCGAATGGAATCGTACAATTCCCTAGTTATTCCGCTGATCTGACTTCCCGTGTCGATAAGTGCATTCATACTTCTTCCGTATAACCACACGCATACCTCAGGTAACCTAGGTAACGAATAATCATCGCCTATGTCGACTATCTCATCGAATTCGTGAAATATAGTATATACCTCTCTGCCTCTCCTTTTACAAAATTCACAAGTAGAACCTCTCTCATCGCATTCGGCTATGTTGCTGAACTGACTTTCCAATAAGATTCCTACACTACGTGCTATCGACTTACAATTCAAATTAGATTTACACGCGTTCCCCTCCAATGGCCGCTTCAACCCTCCTTCTCTGACACCTAACCTCTGTCCTGGCCTCCATCCATTCCTAATCAAGATCCTATAGCCTACACCTTCCGCTTTACGCTCCGAAGCCCTCTTGCTCCCCGTACTACACATCGATAAACAACTGGACTTCACCTGTGTAGGGGACATTAGTTTTTTTTTTGACTCGTCCTCCCCCACAGTTTTCGACGAAGTTGAACTCTCACCCTCCTTTACAAAAGTGATGGCCGGTCTGCTGCTAACTCCCGCTCGTACATTTGTAAGTGGCGCCACCCTGTTAAAGTTCGCCCTATAACCTATCCGACCCTGACGATAGCCTCGACCCCTTGCTGAACTTCCCTTGTTTTGCCACCTGCCAGCAGAGATCATAGCGGTGATTGGACGTGCCAACTGCGACCTGTTGTACCGCTCCTTCCTAAAGCTGCCGCTAACAACACCCGTAGCACCTCCTCTCTGTCTCACGAGGACGTTTTGTTCCATGCTCCTTAGAAAGTTTGCCCCGCTCATAATCGTGGGCTCCTCAATCCTAGTGAACCATAACCTTTGCACATCTATTGAATAGTGTCGCATTATGGAATTAACCAGATCCCTTTCGTTAAAAGCAATTGTTAACGACTGCATCGACTCGACCTGCTCTGCGAAATGCTCAGCCATCGAAATTCCTAAATCACCGGTATACACCGCGTTGATCAACCTATACCTGACGGACTCCTGAATCTGTTCGGTCCAATAATTACGCCTAAAGTCGGCTTCAAAATCAGCGAACGTCACCCATCCCTTAGAGTATAACTCCATAATCTTACGCGCGTGTCCCGTTATGCACCCTAATGCTATCTCGACTTCACGTTCCTGGCCATTAACCGCTCTAATATACCTTTTTAATCGCTTTAAAAACGTAATAGGGTTGTTTAATGTTTTCCCATCAAAACTCGGTTTGCTAGTAGAGGGTTGTACAACATATAAGTTTCGCGTCTCCGAAGACATCGTGTTAGTGCTTGTAGACTCGCGACCTACCGAATCCTGTCTATTTCTCACAACGTTATTTCTACAATCTCCTCCGTTCGTGTTGCGCGACGAACCCCCCTCACCTTCGTTTCGCTTGTCATTACCGTTCGAACTTAGTTGTTGCAATTTTTCCTGAAATTCATTCATCTTCTGCAATATCAACTCTAAAGTAGCGTTCCCTACCGCTTCCGTTCGTTCCCCCGAGTCTACCGCGTTAGTAACGGTCCTTCCTGACCTAGCCTGCTTCCGAACATTTTCCCTTTTACCTGCCGGCATCTCTAACAATTTACCTGACACAAACACGCTCTACCAATAACCGCTCAACTTTGTTTAATGTTAAGTTATTTAGGACTTGTGCAACCTTCCGTTTGTTTGCTAAGACAAAGGTAATAAGCGTGATGTGAATGTCTAAGACCAATCGTCTAAAGCTCGATATGGGTTTTGAAATGATACTATGTGGTTTTATGACTTCAAAATTAGTCTATAAATTTAGTAAGGAGTGATATCTCGAACGCCTGGTCCAATGCAAACCGCTCCTAAAATTTGTATAATTCTATCATTTATGGATAAGAATAACATAGCTTAATTTTGCTCCCCCAAAACCTCAAACAAATATTTAAAAGGTTTAATACATAATAATACATGAATCATGCACAAAGCGATCTTTCTCCTTCTTCTGTATGATTCCTGAAAATTTCCTTACACACTCGATCACAATTTTCATTTCCTACGTTGTGTTATTTATTTATTTTTATTTTTTTTATAAGGCTACATTATAAGTCCAATCGTATCGTTATTTCGAATACGTAATTGGATCCTGGTCACGGCACCAATTTTCTGTGGTGGTACGGCTATGATCGTCTATATATTTATTTATTTAGTGTATCGAATGTATTTAGACTTTATTCAGGAAAACATCGTAGAGTTAGAGCACATCTCGGTAACAAGGAGGCAGCTTATTTGTCAATTTCAAGGCTTTATACAGTACATTGGATTGAGTGGTCTAGTACCCCGACTGTCATTCATTCCACCCGCTTACCTGGAACCTTTATGTTCCGGGGTAGACAAAGGGTTTATTGTAATGAGGCGAGCCTCATTCAATACAAGTTAGTGAAGCTCGCTTGTACTATTGTTGGCTGTATGGAATAAAGTAAGTGCTCGGATAGCGTGATAGACAGTGAAAATACTAGAAACAGGTATGCCTGAACCAAATGACCAATCTCACTCTGGTACGGGGATCCCTACGCCAGTAACTGGCCCTGTCGTCAGGTTATTGGGGTGACAGTTGACCTCCTTTGCGCTGCGAAGCGTTTACATTTCCAACATCCGAGGATGCGTACTTTCAATGTTGGGGCCCAGCGGGCCCCTACCCCTTTTACCATGGATTTATGAAATTCAATAATATTTGATATGGTTTGGCCAAACCAAGGTCGGAGGTCAATCTGTAAGACATGGCGTGTATTGGGTACCCAGGATTGCTATCAGATCGCCACCGAATCATGTACATGAGTATATAGGGTCAACCTTCCCAAATCAGCTTATTTGCTGAAACCTCCGTTACTTCAATGTCTCAACTCAATTAACTCAGCCTCACAAGACCAGCTGTGACTTACAGGGTCGTTACCTTTACTGCATCTACCGATGCGAACAATACCCACTGGTTCCGCCGCTCTCGGTCCACTGCCATTTGTGTCTCCCGGTACACGTGACATTTAGCCACTAAAATCCGTTAGGACATCGCCTAGCGTTTGTACGCAGGATTTTATTACTCAAATAACTTGTGACTCTTGTTCTCAACTCTGGTCTCAGAAATGCATATTTGGTCTGTTTAATCAAAACATGGACCTTACGTTAACTCTCAGTTTGCTTGGAAGAAGCTTAAATTACCAATTTGAAGCAAAATTACTAGTGTATCGGCATAATTTTAACAATATAAAGTCTCATCAATCAATTTAATTCATTAACCCGTATTTATTTCGTGGTTAATAATTTATCTGTAAAATGCCATCGAGATCGAACTGTATAGAAAATCTGTGATCGAGATGTAGTGTGGAAATCTTCAATAGTGGAGATTAATTATTACACGAAGTGTACTTTACTTGCTCTTGATTTAGAAATCTCATTGTAGCTTAATCCGCTCAATTTATTAATGAGAAATCTCCATTATTAAATAGTTCCGAGTTAGGGAACTTATCTAGAATATAACGAAAACCATGAAATTTAGTAGATCAATTAATTTATTCAATAGGAAGATCTACCTTATAATACATTTGAGGAAGCAAAAGAAACTATTTCAATTATTTAGATCTTCATTGATGATATCATTTCAATGAAAATCGAGGATTCTGTTCCTACAGAGCCATACTAATAAAGGGAAAACGAACCCCCAAATAAAAAACCCTTTTGGCTATTTACACACTAACACACATGCACACAGTGGTTAATAAACATATCACACAACAATAAACACAAATAATCACACAATAAAATATATACACAATTAGTTCATCTGAGTACAATGAATAGACTTAAGATTTTAGGTTCGCTTTTAGTTGGTGTGAAAAGGAGCTTTAATTGAGGGTCTAATTTACGTTAGCCTCAACTCTCCACCTTATTACATTGGTGAATGGTGCTATATTTACATAGCTTGCAACGAGTTGATTGTGACTGCACACTTATTATCTGTTGTGCGACAATGAAGTTCGCTCTTTATTCGTTATCAAGGTTTAAAACAATTAGGAAAACAGTATCAAAGATCGGCAAGTAAATCTAAAGCTATGAATCAAGGGAATTACAAGATTTCTTATTCATTTCACACAGATTAACTTAGTACACAAAAAATTACGTTTTACAATTTACTCTTTCCAGTATTGTCAAATAAATCCATGACCCTTTATAAGTTCAATTTCCAACGTCGGTCATCTCAATCTCTCGAACTCTAGGTGTGACTTCTCTACTACAATCAAGCCCAAACACCTCCAAATACTCCCACATTTCTCACACATTAAGATCAATAGAACCATGATCATTAATCCGAACAATATCAACATTATGACCTCTATTGAGTTCCAACCCTTATATTCAACCTGAATCAGGCGATAACAAGACTCATATAGTTCGTCTAGATTCATTTTTTTACTATAATACAGAACAGTAATAAACAAGTAGTGGATTCATTTGATAACCTGTATTAATAACTGAAATCGGGTACTTTACCGAATAACTCCTGGATGCCACTTTTCACTCCCTAGCTAAATTACAAACTAACTTATTTATTTAGATTTTAGTTCGATATGTTAGGACCTTCAACAACCCTAGCTCATAGGTTCTAACAGAGAGAATCGCTAAGATTTTCCTAGGTTCTTGTCGTGAAGCGAGCCAAGATCCAACTGCCCCAACTTCCTCCTCCACTCCCGTCAGCGTCATCCTTCGGGTCTCCACCTCTCTCCGGGAGCTGTGGGCTTGTCTCTGTAATTTTAAAATATTCCCACGAGTAATTCCGTACATATGATTGGTTAATGACTATGACCGATCCTTGCGATTGGACGATAGTCATGCTAGAGCGTAAGCTCCGCCCTTAAAACATCATCATCAGCATCATGATGTTTTTGCTTGCTATGATTTTTTTGACTGGTTTCACTCGAGTCTAAAGCAACACGTGGAAGCAATTTACGTATCCTAGCAATTGAAAGATTGCACAAAGTCCTTTGTCTATAATGGGTTCTTAAGTATCGACTCGTCAAGCGTCATTTTTACGACTTAGTTTTAAGAAAGCGAGTCAGGTTTCTTTTGTCTAATTTAATTTTATGTTGCGCGTTGGTCGACTCTATAAATCTTAAGTTTTGTTTAAGATATTTTTTTTGTTCCCTTGAATTCTGGGTAAAACTTTCTACACGTGAACGTTGCTGTCTGCGTTATTTGAAATTTATGGGCGCTAAGTCTGTATTTTATAACTTATTTGATACGCGGAAGCGATAACGCTACGTTGACCATCTCAAAGTCACAAGCAAAAGCGAATGTTATTATGTTAGGTGACTAAAGGTACAAAAAATGCGAAATAAGAAAAATATATTTCAAAGAAATACACCCAGAACTTAACAATTTTGTGCGCAATTGAACAGATGCGCAAAATTGCCCCCACCAGTTTCGCCGAGCGATCTTAATCCATCGCGCGGCCTATAAGTGGTTGTGAATTGTTTTATAATAAAGTAAGGTACTTACTTACAAAAGCGTCAGCGTAATGTGAGATAATGGATCTCGGTAAACCCGATCAATTCTGCTGACGTGATTTCCTTACTTACCTATTAGATTTTATGGAGTTCAGATCAATTGATACTGGAGCCATCGTCGAATAAGCATTTATACCACAAACATTGAAACAGGAGCCCATTGGCCCCACTACATACAAATATCTTTAAGTTAAGACTCTGGCCCTTAATAAGAACAGCAGCGGAAGTTTTCGAGCGACCGAGTTATCTAGGTACAGTACGATACTATCTACCTAAGTACTAATGATTGTAGTATGGCATTTTTGTAGCTCTTGTATACACATACATTACTAGTAAACTAAGTGGAAAATGAATTACCGACCAGCGTATTAAATACGAAAGTGGGTCAAATTTAACTGCAAGTTAATACAAGCATATAAAAAAAATACAACACAAAAACTCTTGATTTAACGCTACGTCTACGCCTATTGTCTACCATACCTGTGTTTCTGTAATCTCCTTGTACTGTTTTGTGGTTTTCAATAAAAATATTTGTGTTGTATTGTATTGTATGTAACAAACGAAAGAAAAAAAAATGCAGCCATTTTGGAATGAAGGAAAGAGCAGATCAACGCATAGGAGGTGTAAATATTGAAAGATTATATTAAATTTGTCACAAAGCCATGCACAATCCTTCAGAGGGCAATATGTTAAATCATGGTTATATCACACCCGTGAAGATACGAAAACAGTGAATAAATAACTACTTATAATATTACCGCTCGAATAAACTAGTTAGTTTTCTACTCGAGAAAATTAATAAGAGCGATGATCTCTAGCAGTCCACTTGTATTCCAAATTCACCTCAAAATTTCAATGGCATTTTAACACGTGAGATTCCCTCCTCTCCCTAGGTTAAAACGCTCCATTGGTTTTGGTCAGGCAAATCAGTCTATACCCACCTTTACTAGAAAGTGTGGTGTCCGTTGTCCTCTTCAACAATGGTGTCCATTCGGATGCAGATACCCCTTGTTTCTCAAAGGACACCGAATCCATTCCATTGCCAGCCACTACTTTTGCAAAAACATCCATATTTTAGCCTTTTCTTATTTTAATAACACCTTTTGTTTACACATTTTAAGGTGACCGTTAAAATTTGTCCTTGGTCTATTTTAAGCCGATTGCATATTTTAACTTGCCCTAGGTCCCACATTTAGTTTAAATTCCATTGAAGACTTTACGTAACACAAGATATCAAATGCAACGACTGTATATGAGTTCGGGCTTGCAAGGCTGTTTCGTGGCGAGACCTGTAGGTAATGTAATTTTTGACACAAGAAAAAGTCTCTAAATCTCTATCGCGTTTGCGTTAACATCTCAAATACTATGAGAACAATACGTTGCCAATACGTGCCGCTAGAGGCGCTGCCGATTTTGCCATGGTATTAATTTGAGAAGTTACTTGTGTCAAAAAATTCACTAGAGGCTCAGACATGGAAGAGCGCGCTCCTCACTCCGCGAATCAATAAAGACGAGTGATATGCCTGTCATAATAGTCTTCTAATTAACATTGCTCTTGCAGAATACAAAGTAGGTATATAGATAAACCAAGTATGTTAACCTAGATTACATATAACTGTTGATATTGACAGCAATTGTTATGGAAATATTATAGCAATTATACATATTGCTTGTAAACAAACTTATAGGTACTGACAGATAAACTTTTCCCACGACAAAGTACTTATTGCACATTTTATTGCGTACTACGTGACCGCAGTCAATACTTACATAATCCATAATAGTATGTATGTATGTATGTATATCTCTTTATTGCACATAAAACAAAAAAATACAGATATCAGAACAGAAGCAAATGTACAAAGGCGAACTTATCCCTTAAAGTAGTAATAGTCATAATACGTAGAAGTATCTGTGGTGACTTATTTTGTAATCTTTTGTGCTTTCCGATTCTGAGTCGCCTCTGAGGTATATCGTTTAATCCTGCGTCCAAGACGGCGGAAAAAAAACTAATATATAATCAATGAAACTATCATGCTGAACGCGCGAACATAGAGCAGCAGCATTATACGGAATCGTCTACATAAATATGTGATTGGAAACGACTGATCCTATTCCTGAATTATTGAAAAGAAAATGCACCCTTGGCCAATTTAATGTTTACTTTGGAAGCAGTATAAAACACTAAATCACGTCACCTTCGACCACAGAGTGAATATGATCCCATATTAGCCGTACCTGTTCAGCATGAAGACATACTGTTTAGTTGTGTCATTAATGGTTTTTTCTGGCGGTAGTTACGCGGAAAATGAGACTAAGCTATTTATGGTAGCCGACGTCATCCAATCTATGCAGAAGCCGTCGGCCGTGATCGCCATGCTTTGCTGGTCTTCACGTAAGAAAACCACAACAAACCTAAAATAGACCAACTTAAAAAATCTGTAACACTTTTTGCCCTTACAGGTATGAAGATGCAATTATATTCAGCGTTGGGAGAAAATGCCACGAAAATTAAAATGATGCAGTTTTTAAAAACAGGGGAGATACCCCAGCGGCATGTACAGGATCAACATATTGTGTTTTTAGCTGACTTGGACTGTCCAGGAATATCTTCGTACCTCACAAAGGTAAGATTCGTTGTTGTATAAAATCGGTGTAATATATTTTTGTTTTTGTTTTTAGAAATAAAACAACAGTTAAGAAAAAAGTACCTAAGTAAACTTTCCATCACCATACCAAATTTTGTTTAATTTATGCTAAGTGCTATTACAGAGCAGTGTAGAGAAACATTTTCGGTCTCCATTTCGATGGCTTCTTGTTAACACTGGCTCTAATAACAACGGAGACGAGAAAAGCGTTCCCGAGGCATTAGCTAATGTCGATATATTGGCGGACTCTGAAGTTATTTTGGCTCAGCATTTGGGGGACGGATCATATGAATTACATCTAAGTAAGTCCACATATAAAAACTTATGACGTTAAAAAACAGCATTTACTTTTCATCACACTGAGTGTTTAGTAATTAATTTAATGCTTAACAATTTCATATCGAATACTTTTTGTGATGGACGACCACGTTCGCCCATTCTCATTACCTACTCAAGACATTATTTCATTTACAGTATACAAAGTAGGCCTCAATACAGAGTGGAAAAAAGAGCTCTACGGCACTTGGGATGAAATGAAAAGGCTCCGAACTTCACTAACGGAAGGCGAAATAGTTCTGCGAAGACTCAATCTGGACAACTATGAAATACCTATTTGTTATGTCCTTACCGAGAATGACAGCATTAACCATCTCTTTGACAATGTGTAAGACTCTTTACATAAAATTATGGCTACAAATAAAAACTAGTAACACTCAAACTTGTTGCAAAAAAACTTTAATTTTAACAGTAAGGTCGCAAACAAATATACTTACAGAATACAGTGTCCTAAGCACGACTTGTCGAATCCTGCGTCAGGTAAAATCGAATAGTAAACTATAACGAGTTTGTATGACGTTTGGAACAGCGCCCGCTCGTGAGCGTATTTGGAACTAAAATTTAGTATGAGATTTCGCGATCTCGATACGATAACCGTAACGTTACGCAGGATTCGACAAGTCGTGCTTAGGGCACAGTAAAGATAAATATATAGTAGGTACATACTCGTACCTAAATCAGAACAAATAAGTTTTAGTGTGACAAGTGATCTGGTGAAACAAATATTTAAGCTATGTTGCAAATAAACTACTTTTAATCTTGTATAACGCACCTCTTTAGCGCTGACAAAATGCGGGCTTCACTCATTAGCTGTCATTACACTGACATGTGAAACTTCAAGGGAATATACCACAAACAAATATACCATCTGGATAATGTACGACTACCGACCTGCTAATTCATGTTCACAAAATAACAAGTAGTCGCATGATTACAATGACCTGCTAATTTATGAACATAAAATAACAGGTCGTTCTTTATTGACCGAGCGAGAGAAGCGTGAACGTTTCAAATGGGACAAAAATGCTTTCGTATGTCTGTCCAGCTGTTCTCCTCTACAGTGTAAAATTTTGTAAGCAGGCTCGATAATTATAGTTTTTTGGAAAAAAAATTAGCTCACGAGGTCTAGGCATAAGAATAAATAATAGTCTAGGTACAGCTCTCAGACCCACTATTGATAATATTTTAGTTATGAAAGACGAGAAAGCTCACAGAGTGGCAAGTGTTTCAAATGTAAAAATAAAAAATAATGGAAAAATGACAAAAAGGTATTTCAGTGTCGTCATTGGACAGATAATGCACAGTCTAAATCGGTAAATCTAAAAACTGGAAAATCAGTAGAAATAGATGGAATAGTCAGTTTCTGTAATAATTTTATTCAATTTACCAGGAACGAACAAAGCTATAGTAAAATAAAAATAAGTAACAAATATTCTATGAAAGTTCACCGGGAGTTTTTCTTTCCGAATTTCTACTCGAGTCGGGATTTATCAGGTCGGGAAATTAATGGCCCTATGTTATTTCGCCATAATATTAGAGGTAGGAAATTATCAGGTGGGGAAATAAATTGTTAGCCCTGCATTATTTGGCTATAATATTATAATTTTAAATGAGTTGTTTTCTTTACAAATAATGAGTATATTATTTATTTACGTATTGAATGTGATTCCTTGTTTTTTTTTTATACGACAAGGAACTAAGTCATCAAATCACCTAATCACCTGTATTGCTTGTCCGCGCGCGGTGAAGGGGTGACATATCCGTTTATTTTTAGTACATCAATGCGTTAAGTTAGTTGCACTTTAATCACATAATAACTAAAGTACTTTAATCCTCAAACTAATAGTTAAAAGTAATCGTTTGCACAGCTGACCTTCGACAGTAAAGCCCGCGGTTTGTTTTAAGCAATAAACGCTACGTTGAACCAGATAATCTAATTATATACTTAGTACCAAACATTGTTTTACGCGGTGAACGCAGCACCGAACAAACAAGGCAAAAGTTGATCGTATGCGATTTCCGCACAAAACAACCGCGAGCTTAAGTGCAAATGCGCTGAAGGAATGAACAAAGAAATTGCATTTGCAAGTCATCACTCTCTCCGTTAAACTGCATTAAAGTTTTTTTCAGAAACGATCACATAGACACAATAACGAAAGTAAACTTCCCGACAACCAACCACTTGCTCGATTTTTTGAACGCGAGCAGAAAATATGTGTTCACAAATACTTGGGGCTACCGTCTCAATGGGACTTGGAATGGGATGACGGGATACTTAGTGCGAGAAGAAGTCGAGGTCGGAGGTATGAAACATTAAAATGAAGCCCCGTTTACGATACTTAGAATACCCACAGCCAGTGTGTCGCCCTTTGCTTCACAAACATTGCTGTCTAGCCACGTTCGCGATGCAGTTTGTCCAGAGATTACAGTTACATTCTTTTATTTTAAAATAAATAGAGAAGTAAGTGATTGCACTTGCTTTATTCAGACGCTAAGCAGTCTCGTTGTAGAGCAGTTTATCATGGATGTGGCTTTGTTCTATGCAGGCATATTTAAAAGGCTTACGCCCGTTTTCACCAACGACACCTAAGTCATCACCTAGTCAGGGGACCCCTATTCTAAGTGGCCCCTTATATCTCTCCCTAACCTAATTTCGTTTTCACCATCTTAGGTAACGCCTTAATAGGGGCCTTAATAGTTACTTAACTAAGTGACGGTTTGTTTTAGCTATAGTGATTTCTAAAACCGGTTTTGTATCGATAATTTTTTTTAAGAGAAATAACTTCAAAAATCGTCTGTAAAAAATTAAACCAACATTATAAAAACATAGAAAAACTATACAGATATATAATTAATACTAAATTGACGTCTTGTTTCTTATTTTTAAATGTTGACTAGGCTGTATGGCATTATCTTTGCCATCCAGAAAAATCAGAACAGTTTATAACTATCATGATTGTAGTTTATTAGCGAGTATTTATTGACTGAAACTGGAATGATTAGTTATCTGATAATTTATTCATGAACTGTACATATTTTCAAAGTATTGTGTTATTCGATTTTTTGAAACCTGTATAATACAGAACAGATCAGAACCCGCGAGCGCGCATGTTAATTAATCGCTTCTCATGTGGTTCCTACATGCAGAAATGCCGTTGGGTTTATAAAAAAACAGAATAGGATTATTATTTTAAGTGTAAACGGATAGCGAAATCAATAATAAATTGACACAGTGCGCGGCGTTATGATTGAACGCGGCTTCTGGTTTGTCTTGTATTCTGAGGGTCAAGAATAGACTGATGATGGATAATTAGTATTAGGCATTCGTCCAACTGCGATGAGGCCTTCCTTTATACAGAACTATTCTTCTTCTGTTTTGGGTTATTCTTATATTCCAAATACCTCTAATGTTAAATTTTTTCAAGTATGAAAAGCACGTTTTCTTTCGACATTCTGCGAGTAGGTATATCTTATGAAAAATCTTTAGTACCTATCATACTTTGATAAATCATCTGATCTTCAGTCTGATCTAAATAACTTTGATGGGAATATTAAATCTATTTATTCAACAGCTTCCAAACTCTACAAAATCATTTAAATAGTCTTCCATTTTATATAAATATTATCAATCCAAGTTAATTATTGCATAACAAATGCACGATAACCTATAAAAATTAAAACGCATCTGCGACTGCGCGAACTGTCACTTAGCGCTAGGGGGTCAATATTCGACCCCCTAAACTTACGGGACCCCCTAAGCAGTTAGGTGTTACTTAAGCGTTGGTGAAACGGAAATTGATCTTAGGTGTCCCCTAAAAGAGCTAAGGGATCCCTTAAATTTTAGAAGTCGTTGGTGAAAACAGGCATTACTTCTTTTATTTGATGATAACCCCCTATTCCACAGGATCACCGATGTTCTTCACTATGGAACGTATATCCATCGTCGATTACATATCGAGCCCTACGCCGACGAGGTCGAAGTTTGTTTTCCAGCAGCCGAAGCTGTCTTATGAGAACAACTTGTTCCTTCTCTCATTCCGAGCGGCTGTCTGGTACTGCACCATAGGACTGCTCGTCTTGTTGGTATTAGCTGTATTCATAGCAGCACTATGGGAATGGAAGAAGACCCATGGGCATGAGAATGAAAAGGTAACTTCGGCATTAACTTTGAGGATACCAGACAGGCGTCATCGTCATCATTTCAGTCTGTAAACGTCCACTACTGGACATAGGCCTCCCCCGACGATACACATAATTGTACCCTGTTATTCATAAACCTATTTTAACTAAAATGCCGTTAAAGTTCGTTTGTACTTTTTTGTCACATTGATATTTCCGTTAGTAAGAAGAAGACAAAACCTATTTTAACTAATGGAGGCTTGAGTGATGTTTATGCTGAATAAGGCCCTTACTCTTTAGCATGTTGTTATTAAACTCCCTTCGCATTGATCCCCTTTCGCACAAGCATTACTTTTCACCACTGAGGACTAGATTTCAGATCATAGTCCAAAACATGTCGTGTTCAACTCGACTTATATTCTTACGTGAGTGATCCGTTTATTTTACTATGATTGAGTCTCAGTCTCACGGTAGTTAAAACATTTCAGATGTCTATTTTATCACCCATCTATCACCCAGTTCGTCAAGGTGGAATCGTCCATTCTGGACCTTATCAAGCACTAGAGTTTACAGACTTTAAAAAAAATCACGTACCTACTAATACTTTTTTTACAGAGCGAAACGGATCCTAGTATCTTAAGACCAAGTTTTATGGACGTAATCCTTTTAATATTGGGGGCTGCCTGCCAGCAAGGTAGTACAGTAGAGCTAAAAGGTAAGCAAAAAAAAAAACATGACATTATTACATGTAATTATTATTATAGTACCTAGGTCCTTTTTAATACAGTTGCTCAAAAAGCAGTTGGTACTTTTCGTGGTTATGTGACGTGCGGAAAGTTGAATTTTTAGTTTCGTTGTATTTTTTTAACCGACTTCAAAAAAGGAGGAGGTTCTACGTTCCACTGTATGTTTTTTTTTTTTTTTTTTTTTATGTATGTTCATCGATTACTCCGTCAGTTGTAGACCGATTTTCAAAATTCTTTTTTTATTCAAAAGGGTATATTACTGAGGTGGTTCCATTGTCACCAAGTCATGATCTGACGATGGGATCCTAGGGAAATCGAGGGCAACCCTCAAATTTTACAGGCACGTACTATGTGTTTCATATGTTTTCTAAGGTTATTTAACTATTTGCGTCTGGTATTTATCATCTCATGGTGATGAGCTGATGATGGAAGGTACAACTCCTTAGCGGTTAGGAGTTGGAGGATAATTCTGAAAATGTTAAATCATTATTCGAAAGGATATACTCCTGAGGTGTGGTCCCACTGTCACCAAATCATGATTTGATGATGGGATCTCAGGGAAATCGAGGGCAAACCTCAAATTTTATAGGCACGTATCAAGTGTTTCATATATATTTTAAGACTATTCAAGTATTTGCGTCCGGTAGTCATCATCTCATGTTGATGAGCTGATGATGAAAGGTACAACTCCTTAACGGTTAGGAGTTGGAGGATATTTCTGAAAATGTTAAATCAACGTAAAATTGTGAAATAAAAATCTTTTAACAAAAAAGTAAAACCGCCTTAAAAAAACCTTACAAAGAAAACGAAAAAGAATCCTCTAAAATAATGATAAATAAATAAAATAAAATAAAATGCGTTTATTTGGGACAACAGAAACTAAAGCTTTATTCAAAGAATATTCCGCTCGCACAGCACCGACTTCATATTTCTGCTGCTTAGTGCTAGGCCATAAAACTTTAGGCTTTAGTTTCTGTTGTCCGAAATAAACGCATTTTATTTTATTTTATTTATTTATCATTATTTTAGAGGACTGTTTTACGTTTTTTTTCTAAGATTTTTTTTTTGAAGGCGGTTTTACATTTTTGTTAAAAGACTTTTTCGCAAATGTATTAAAAAACGTCGTTAATAATCAACTTAAACTGCCACTCACCACTATCACCAGTGGCTCTGTCAGCTGTAGACCTCGCGACCAAATTTTTGAACGGTTTAGTTTTATTTTATTTTATTTTTAATTAGGTAACAGAAAAACGAATTGATAAAAATCCTATATCATTGTCGAGCCTGATCACAAAATTTCACGATGATCTGATCGTTTTTGAACATTTTTCCTTTTAATTGAAGAAACGAAACGACAATGTATACTTCCCACTTCGTTAGCTCGGTCAATAATGTACTATATGTATGTCATGTGTATGTAATGTAGTGGAAGTGGTGGCATGTTGAGCGGTTGTTGTTGTGCTTCGTTAATGGCCTCGTGGAGAGTGCCGAAACGCGTCAGCGTTTAGTTTAGCGGTGGTGGTGATAGTTGGGTTTGTGTGGCATGTGTTGATTCGTGTAGCAGAGGAGGCGGAGGTGTTGCATGGAAACATACATTTGCCGCACAGATATAACTATTTGTCATTAGTGGTCACGGGTAAGCAAAGTACCTAATTGTTTTTAGTTCGTATGTACTAATAATCAAACATCATCAATTCTATTCCTCGTAGCATGATTTTGCCTGTTTGTTGAAGTTTTGATTGCTTGCCTGATTCACTGGAAGCAATTCGGAAATCTCGGTAGGTACTTAGCTTGGATTTTTTTAATAAGACATATATTATTTAACAATTTTTTCAGGATCCTTAGGTCGCTGCGTGATGTTGGTGCTGTTCTTAGCTTTGATGTTTCTGTATACTTCGTATTCGGCCAATATCGTGGCACTACTGCAGTCCAGTTCTTCCCAAATAAAAACTCTTGACGATCTCCTACATTCCCGAATTAAATTCGGTGTCCACGAAACGGTGTTCAATAAGTATTATTTTTCGGTAAGTCACAATCTTCTCTTGAAACGAAGTTCTCATGAAACTTATTAAGTGTCTAGCAGTCACGACGTGTCATAATTGTCATACACGCTGATCCCCAGAATTTTTAAGCAGCAGTGTAGTGAATTTGGTCTTTCGAACACAAAACACGAATCTGAATACCTACAGACAGTCGTTATTGTAAAACGCATAACGCGCAAATATGTTAGTAGGTAACTAAATTTATTATTTTAATTTTCGTAGACGGCCACTGAACCTGTCAGAAAGGCTATTTATGAAACAAAGGTGGCGCCTCGCGGCTCCAAACCTAGATTCATGTCTATGGAAGAAGGCGTTAAGAAAATGCGAAAGGTTAAACTGTAGTCATTAAAACCTAATGATCCTTTTGAAATAGCTGTTTACCGTAAGACTTAGCAACCAAACAATTGAGCTTTGAGGTTTGTTTAAAAAGGAAAGTAAAGCCTCAAAGCCTGTAGAAAGTTATGCTTTTGCCTACTTTTTTCAGGGTTTATTCGCATTCCATATGGAAACCGGTGTCGGCTACAAATTTGTTGGAAAGTACTTTCAGGAATCTGAAAAATGTGGCCTAAAAGAGATTCAGTACTTACAAGTGATTGACCCTTGGTTGGCCGTTAGAAAGAATACACCTTTTAAGGAAATGTTTAAGATAGGGTAAGTAATAGTTACAACTGTTCACGCATTCAAAGTATCCTTATATACTTTTAATATTGGATATTGATAGGTACGCATTGATCCTCAGAAGCAATAGCAAATAGAAGACTATCGTGGAGAAAATGATGATAATTACGCTCGTAAAGCACATAAGGTATTATTGCTAGCGTAAATCGAAAATAGATTAAGTTGTGTAATTATTTTAGAAGCGCATAAAATAAATTAAAAGCGATAGAAATAAATCACTTACTTAAGCATAATAAAACCTACTACATTTATTTTGTTGAAATTAGTAGGTAAGTGTCATTAACTCATTAATGGGACCCATAACCAGCCAATTGGGCTACTGTGTTCTGGTAAATACAGCAATAAAGTCGCCGATACGAGCTATTTACATTGCGTAACCACTTATTATGTTTTAATCGGTTGATTAGGAAAAAAAATACTACTACTGCAGGAATTCTTAAGACTAATTTAACCTTGTTTAAATTTCAGGACCAAAAGAATTCAAGAGCACGGGTTACAGAGCAGAGAGAATCGTTTGCTGTACGAAAAGCGACCCAAGTGCTCGGGACAAGGGGGAAGTTTCGTTTCTGTCAGTATGGTTGACTGTTACCCAGCCTTATTGGTACTCTCATACGGCATTATAATAGCCATTGCGATACTTTTCATGGAGATTATGAGATCTAAAAAACAACAGAAACTTTTGACTAAGTAATTTGAATTTCGTATTTGATTGAAGTCAAAATAAAATCAATTAAAACTAAGTACCACTTAATCAAGCTTTCGAAAATATTCGTAAAAATGATGTCTCACTTGTAATTTGCGATTTAGAAGATTTGTTTTATTTAACAAAAAAGGTAATGAAGGAAGCTGTTTGATTGATCAATTGAAATTCACACAAAATGTTATACTAACCTACCGTTCGTTTCCCGCATTGTTGGCACGTTTAGGTACCGTTTGAATACCTATAATAAGTTTGAAAAAATTCGTAGTTCTAGATCTAGAAATAATATGTCGTTGCTAGCTTACCTACTAGGATTTTGTGTGCGCAAAGGCCATGCCAGGATAAGCTAAGTGAATCCGCCCCCAGCGAATTTGGGCTTGTAATTTTATGGACGGTGAGACTCTACATTAGTAACAAATATGCGAAATTTCAGACACCCAAACTTTATAGTTTTGTGTAAAACTACTTAAAAAGTACCTCCGCTTAGCCTATTCTAGCATGGTCTTTACCTAGTGATCGGAAAGGAGTAAAATATAAGGTACGTATGTTATTATACTTAATTAACATAAATAACGCACTCACGTATCCGCACATTAAGATCTCTATTAATCTATACATATAATAAAATCGTAGACCCGGCGCGTCTGTACATTGAAGATATTTACAAAAAATCTGGGTCGCGTGAAATAATTAATAGAATTCAAAACTATTTTTTTTTTGTCTGTTTGTCTATTTATCTGTTTGTCTGTTTGTATGTTTGTTTGTGGAGGCATCACGCAAAAACCACTAGACATATTGGAATGAAATTTGACATGGTAATAGTTTACAACCTGGAATAATATATAGGATACTTTTTATCCCGGTTCATTTCATGTTAATACTTTAATTATTGTTTAAATTTACTTAAGCACATATTTTTTCTTGAAACTGACCATAGACATCACAGCTGATTCAGCTGTCATGGCTGTCACACCATTGTTTTTTTTTTTCATTAGGCCAAGCTCACATTATCAGCACACTAGGTACTTTACTAACTTTTTAAAAAGTAAAATAGACCATGGAAACATTGAGTGACATGTCTCATTCAGCCAAATCGGTGGCCGTATGAAGGCGTTCTATTCGAAATTTAACATTTTTATCAATGTCTTAAATAGCTTGGTAGTATTAAAAAGAAAAATGTACTTTCTTAATAAAAAAAACCGGCGGGAATATGGAAATACTGTAAATAACAATAACGCACTAAGTTTCGATTTATTTAAAGTAATGTAAATGATATTAAATTAATAGCTTTTAGTAACAAAATCGTGATCATTTGTTGTATTGGAGTCCACCATGATGAAAATAAGAGGAGAACTAACTATTAACTAAAGCAAACTTAGTATAAATTTCAATGGAAACTTTTTAGTCGTTGTGAAACTATTATAAAACAGGGGTAAGGAAATTAATGAATTTAGTTAGTTATTGAATATTTAATTAAGTAAAATATATTAATAATGACTCAGATGTAATATGTTGCAATAAATAATATTTAAGACACTGCCACAAATAGTAACAACAATGTCAGTTTTGGCTTGCTGTATTATAAGAGTTAATTAATAATTAAAAATTCCTTATTTCCTCTTAATGTTTGAGAAAAAATCTATATATATCTACCACGGCTTGAATAGCAATTGCTGGACTCGTTCTTTGATTGGTTGATTAGGTACTTATTTGATAGAAAATTTATTTTCTTGTGATTTTACGAATGTAACCATTTGAGTATAGAAAATGAACCGGACTTTTTGAGAGTTGTGGTAGGCAAATCGTATTTCAAGTTTTTCAACAGAGTATGGAATATCGAGAAAGTTTATTCTTTCAGATTTGGAAGATGGTTTTAGTCTCACTAGAAAGAAAACTGGTACGTACATTTAATACAATATTAAACACAATATATAGGAATTATGATCCCTTAACAATAAAGGAAATTTACTACTGGTGCTAGAGACTTGAAATTTGGCATAAATGTACCTAGAGTATCATAGAGGTGTACTAAGGAAGGATTTTTCGAAATTCCCACGGGATAGAGAATAAATGGGATTTATATTTTCGAATCAAAGTGACTCTATCTCCGTAACTATAACTATCAGATATTTCAAATTTGGTATGCAAGTAGGAATTTTTCTTTGCATTGTCATTGTATGATGCAAGTAGGTAACAATAATAGCTAAAAACAGTTTTCATGATTTTCCGAAATTTCCACGGGATAACGACCTAATAGTATTATTTTCATAATAACTGACTAGCGGATATAGAGACTTGAAAGTTTAACAGATATATTTCTTAAGGATCTTAGAGGTGTACTAAGACGGGATTTTTCGAAATTTCCACGGGATAGGGAAATACCTAAACTTCGTTTCTTTCTTTTTTTGTAGGGGGTAATATCCGAAACTTTTGCATTTTCCCGAGGAAAAATAGGTAGGTAGCCAATATCAGTCAAGAACTGGTAGCTTCTATAAGTGAAAGTTTTTTTTATTAAATCGATCTAAAGAGTTAAAATGCAAAATTCCCGCGGGATAGAAATAAGTTAATTCAATTTCGGGACTGATTTAAAAAAAATCACTAATAGGAAGAAATTTTGATTGAATTTTTAAAATACGTAGGTCTATCCCGCGGGAACTTTAATACACTTTTTCGAGATAAAGTAGCCTAATGTCAATCAGAAACAGTGTAGCTTTCTATTAGTGAAAGATTTTTTAATGGGTCTAAATGTATAATTTACTTATTTCTATCCTCCGGGAATTTTTGCAAAAATAGCTAGTCATGACATACAAGAACTGTATGTAGAATGTTAATGGTGTAAGTACTTATAGTAGATTTCAACATTTAATTAAGTAGGTAGGTAGTTCCATTGGGTTCACAGACAAAAAAACAGCAACATCAACATCTTCTGTTAAAAACCAGTATTTGTATTAGGTACTTACGTTATTGTCTACGCGTACGAAGTCGCGGCAAAAGCTAGTATTAAATATGTTTCAAAATGATATAACGGGGTCTTAAAGATTTTGATTCTATACCGTATTCTTTTAACATTAAGTAGGTAGTTAGGTTAATTTGATCCATCACTCATCACATTATGTTCAATTTCTGGATGTTATACCCTTATAGGTAAGTACCTCTATTACTACCTAGCTACTGGAAAACTACTGGTAAGAAGTAAGAAGTGAATTCATCGTTCTTCAGTAGGATTATTTATTTATTTTAATAAAAGCAGGTCTACCAAAAACATACATAAAATATAAAAGAAAGTTAAACTGCACCTCATTCTTACCATTCCATTTAGTAAAGTCTATTAAGTACCAACTATGAGATCCTACTAATATTATAAATGTGAAAGCTTAGATGTTTGGATGTTTGTTGCTCAATCACGTAAAAACGACTGAACAGATTGGAATGAAATTTGGCATGTATATGTATAGCTTATTACCTGCTGGATTAACACATAGTAAGATACTTTTTATCCCGGCATACTGAAAAAATCTCGCGGGATAGCGATAAATCGAGAAAACCGAATCAAATCACATGCCTCTGAGGAACCTTTGAACAATAAAATTTATAGTGATTTCTTTAGCAGATGTATGGTATGTCAATTATGACGTTTGGTGTGAAACGGTTCCACAGTCTCGCGATTCGGTCCGCGCACCTCTGTGGAACCTTTTCTCAACACATTTCATAAATATTTCTTTAGCAATAAACGAATTCTGCACAGACGCAGTCGCGGGTAATAGCTATAGTAGTAAATAAATACATCATTATTACTTATTAGTGACCGCTGATAAGACAACGACTTCAGTTCTTGCTGAGATTTTATGCAGAATTTTACGAATTAATCGATAAGGACTGATATTTTGATAATATACTCTAGATATCATCGACAATAAAGATAACAGGAAATTACTTGCTTTCAGTATCAAATGAGTGTTTGTTCAAACATGTACACGCGAGTGATTTTTTTCGTGGTTTGTGCCTTTGTTGGAAAGTCCCTAGGTAAGTTTAGCTAATTTTCAGGCACGAGGTCCCACTGTACGGTCTGGCTCGCCCTAGGGCCGGGCAATGGCTATTGCCAAACTTGGGGAATTCGTATTTGCTGTCAATGTGTACCGATTTCGATCACTTAGTCATATATGAACTTTTTCCCTTTAGATTTCGCATTACCGGACAAAGAGAATCATTAATCATTAGGTATACGTACAATATGGGGTGATTATCTTTCGGGAGTTTCGGGTATTTACTGTGAAAAGATTCCACTGCACGTGTACAGTTGAAATGATACAAAAACCGCCCAAGAGCGTGTCGGACACGCTCAAGATAGGGTTCCGTAGCCATTACGAAATAGTGCAAATTATAATTTCAATAGATAATTTTTTGCGACTTACCAGTATGTAAAGTACTTAATTAATTTTATAAGTTGGTGAAATAGCCTGTACTGATGGTTTTCCTTTCAAATTTGCACTGCTACGATGATTTTTTCACATTTCCAAAAACACAACGGTTTTTGGAGGAAGGGGCGAAGCGGGGACTTGATTCTAACAAAAAATTGTGCTTTACAGCTAAATATTTCGCAAACGGATGCCTGAATCAAAATGATTTTAACGTCAGGTAATCTTATTAGGTAATACCAAACAGTGTTTTACGCGATGAACGCAGCATTGAACGAACGGCAAAATTTGATTGCATGCGTGTAACGCTGCGATTTCCTCATAAAATAACCGCGCGCTTACAATGAAAAACGTAGGTAGGTACTCTGACTTTTCATTATTTTATTTTGCCTTTGATTTTGAATAAGCAGGCGCGGGAATTTTGAGAGCAATTGTGTGTGTGTGTGTGTATGTGTATGTACGTATGTTTTATTTGAATCATAGGCGCGGTATAAGTTAGACGTAACTTCATTGTTTGTGTGTGCACGCGTGGCTTGAATTTTGAATTTGAACACACTCATTTCAAAGGTGGCCCAAGGGGGGTCCAAAAACGTACTCAGCTCACCCATTTAATTATAAGATCCAACGTATATTCATATCTATGAACTAAAAAACAATTACTTTGCTCACCCGCGACCACTAATGACAAATAGTTATATCTGTGCGGCAACTATTTGTCATTAGTGGTCGCGGGTGAGCAAAGTAATTGTTTTTTAGTTCATAAATATGGACCTCCGCAAAGTAACGCCTGATTCAATAAATTATATTCATATCGACAAATATCTTAAAAATAGGTAGGTAATGGTCACCCTTATCTGTCTGCGACCTCATGTAAGTATTACTCATTATGTTATTTTACTAGTGGGGTTAGAACATCTTTACTCACGTAGTTCTAAATTAATTTATTGCAGGTGATTTGAGATGCTACGCTTGCACGTTTTCGTCTGTCGACTCTGACCGCTCATGCCTGACGGTCACGGACGATACGCGTTCTGTCGATTGCCCTTATCAATATTGCACCATCATGCGGCAGGAATTCGTGGTAGGTGGACTTAAGTACTTACCTACCCATTTTTGACCTCATGTGCAGTGGTACACCTCGAAATTTTAAAATAAATCTGTGCAGTCGATCAACATTTAAGAAGCATACAGTTTTTGCTATTAATAAATTGTAGGCGTTTTAAATTCTAGGACAATATTTCTTCTAACAGTAGCATAGAGAAGCCATTTTTGGACTCTTACAATGGCGGACCCCTAATAGATCAGAACTATTGAGTTTCATTAATCTGAGCGCGTTATCTACTTCTACTACTAAACTAGGTACCTACTAGGTACATCCCAGTCCTAGCGTAGGTTAATGCAGGTAGGTAGTAGAAGTAGAGCTATAATATATCAAGTAGATATGTACCTAATACCCAATAGGTACCAATAGCTACCTAATATATCGTTTCTATTCAGGATCCTGTTGGAGAAGTTGCCAGTTTCACACGAGGATGTGAAGAATCTCCGGACTACCTCAACCATGACATCACGGACCCTACATTCCGGACTTACTATCGAGCTTGCACTAATGACCTTTGCAACACAGGTATGGCTATTTTACGGAGCTACCACACAATTCGTTCAATATGTAAATTCCTGACTTGAGAAGATTTTGTTTTAGTGCGCTTCCTACTGGCAATTAAATAAATGTACCGACCTATTTCAAATTTTCATTGCCAAAGAGCTATATCGAGGTAGAAAGGAAAGAGTGTAATGTACCTCGCGTGCCGAAAAGAAGGGCTGAGAATTTAATTAGGTACGCGTTCCAACACCCCACGTCAAAATGCCTACCTACCTATGCAAAATGTTACACTCTCGTTTCTCATACAAACCGATGAACTCTTTCCTTCTACCCCGATACAGTTCTCTGTGTCACAAGTGTATCAGTGAGGCGATGTCAGTTGGCAACATACTACGGTTAACTAGGTACCTAGGTACCTAATGTGTCTAGGTAGCTACCTATGCAGTGGAAGGAGCAGTCAGGAAGTAACCTTGCTGAACCGCCATTTGTAAATTTTGTTTAGTAGGTAGGTACCTAGATAAATTTAATCCGACGATGACCACAATGTCATCTAACCATTAAATACCTACTAGGTACGACTGAGGAATTTGTTTGCGATAGGTGACGGAATACAGTCGGTGGTGGGCGGCAGCCTAAATCCGTACCCGGAATATGTTGGAGACAACCTTCTAGTGCCAGGGACACGCGACGGCGCTACGACGGCACAAATCAGTTTAGTTTTAATTTTGTCGCTGATAACAATAAACTTGTATAACCAGTAATAAATGCATGGGATTAAGTATTACCTGTATCTCCTTTTTGAATTTCCTCAATCAAGGGTCCCCAGTAGGTAAGTGTGTTTGAAAAGTCAACGCTAGTTTTACCTCTGGTAATCTGTATTTATCAGTTAAGTACCTACCTACCTACCTAATAATTAATGACTAGATGACCTAGTTTTCCAAATATATTTTCCTTTGGGCTTTGTTGCATTTCCGGAGGCTAAGGTAATCGGTTTCACAAATCCACCCTCATATTAGACGGTTTCCATAACAACTGGTTATGCTGCACCCAACACAAGCCACCATTGCATTTTATCTAAGAAAGAGATATTAAAATTACAATGAAACAGTACGTATTTGTTAAAACAATATTCTGTTATGTTAAGAATATGTGGAACTCATCTTAATTAATCTTGTAGACTTCGGAACGCATCACGAGATTTTGACAGATTCCTTAGCGCAAAATGTCACTCGATGGTAATGTAGGTTATGTTGTCTATATTTTATATAAAATGTAATTAGTAACATAAATTAGTTGTTTTAGTGGTGTAAAACACAATATGACAACTTCACCGACCAAAACCAAGCAAAAACTGTCGTTACGGAAGCGGTTGTTCGTTAAAAAATCGCCCAAAGTTGGGTGCTACGTCGATACAGACTCGAATGACGAGTTTACTCAGTCCTCGTCTCGGCCGATATCTCCCGCGGATCCTTTCCTCGCTCAGAGCGCGCACCATGCCGACGCCAGCCCAGACCCGGGGGTAAACCACAAGAATCCTTCAGAGCCGTTCTGCAACAACACGAGCCACTGCAGTGACCATTCGCTGAAGGACGACGATAGCAATCGACAATGCTGTAAAACTTTCTTCCGAAAGTCCCGTCCCAGGAGCCTAGTTGACAACCAGCCATCCAAAGCAGACATGATTTCTAGGCCATGCAGTCCAGTTAATAGCTCCACAAATAGTTATAGTGAAAATTCAGTGAGTCATACCAAATCTGAAGAAATACCAAAAGCTACAGTAAAATTTCCTAAAGGTGATGATCCTCGAAAGTATTTTGAACATTCAGGGTCATTTGAAGGTAATAAGCCAAAGAGTAAACTGTTTGTAAAGAGATTGTCAGCTGATCATTTAATATCAACTGAGAGTAAACCGCTGTTCCACTCTTCACCTGAAAGTGACCGTAGCAGTTCCTTGGATCGGAAAAGGAGGTAAGTGCTATAAATATAATTTAGTCCGATTGGCTGTCTTGTCTTTTGTACTTTCTAAAGTGTCTATTGACTTTCATCAATAGGTACTTGTTCATTAAAAAGAGTCATCTCATAATTCTGAACTTATTTACTTCTTTAGCTCATTAATACTTTATTATAGAAAAAAAATCTTGACATGAAAAGTTCATCCAATAATCATATAATGCTGTGCGGTGTCAAACTGATAATGTACATGTGACAACTTTCCACACAGGGCCAAATCAACAATAACAAGATCTCACTCCCGTGCGGGCAGCACGGACAGCTTGGCTCGTAACTCTCTTCTTGCTGCACAGGTGCTTCGGCTCATACCCACTCAGGAGGCTCGGGAGAGGTGGTTGATATTTCTATTTGTGACAATAGATATCAATACCAAGTCTGTGGAAGAATGCACACAAGCCTATTAAATGTCAAAGAAACTTTAAATTGTTTGCAGTACTCCATGGACTTGATAGTTTTTTATATGTTGAGTGTCATCACATTTCTCTGTTGCATTTCCTATGGCTTTATTCAAATGCTTTGCATTCTGATTAGTAGTACTAAATAACAATCAAAATTATTTATCCTTGCTTGTTACACTTAAAATATTTATACCCATTTTGAAAAGTTAATTTTTCTAAAGTAATATTTTCTTTCAGGAACTATCTGTATGGGAGACTAGCATCTCACTCTCTCCTTGGAGCTGCAGAGTTGGAACATGTTTTTCCTGACAGGGAAGTGACAATATTTGTTGGCACATGGAACATGAACGCCCAGGCTCCACCTAAGTATGTTCAAAGTTCAAATAAACTGTATACAATACTCATTAATGTCTGGTGATTAAATGCATATGAAAAGTCATGTCTAAATGACCCCTACTAATATCATAACCCTACAGCAGGAAAGGAATGGAGATGTTAATGCGCGATTTCCCCTCTGCCAAAACTAACATTAAGTGTGACCAAATTACCAAAATGATCAGGGTCTGTTGATTGCGTGCACACGCATTTAGCATTTGTGTGACAGTTTTGTTTTAGTGAGTTTGTAGAAACGTAACAAATTTTGACATGAGCGCAGACGTTTGCTATACGTCTGTGTTCCTCATCCTCCTCAAAAAGTGGCCGAAAAATTGTAGTGCATCTGATAAGCCAAAGGCGCCTCCCGTCTGTCTGCTTTATGTACCCCTAATATCAAATACGAAATTTTAACTGAGCACAAAATACATGTTTGTGTTTTCAGGGAGCTTGCAGATTTTATTTTCCCAAACCAAGTAAAACATGTACCAGATGTATTTGCCATTGGCACCCAGGAGTCATTCTCGGAGAGGACAGAATGGGAGATCACAATTCAAGAAGTACTGGGACCATCACATTTACTGCTACATTCATATTATTTAGGTATGTACCTACGTAATTTAATTTTCCATTGCATTTTTAATGAATTACTTTTTGCATGGGCGACAGAGATATAAGAACTGAAAAACATGAACTTAAATAATATCTTTTTTTTAACATGAAACTACTGTGAGGCTCAGTCATAGAAAAATAAAAACGGACCACTCACGTGTATAAGTCGAGTTTAGCGCGACACGTTTCGGTCGCGCGAGCAGAGCCGCGGCGCGTAGTGTGCATCTCGCTGCCGCTGAGTCGTGCGCTCCCAGATTAAGAACTACGAATTAGTCCGAAACATATCGAGCTAAACTCGACTTAAATAATACCATAACATTTTAATAGTAGTTTATTCACCAAGGTGAGTAACCAACAGGCCTCTTTAAACCCACTTAACAAGGAATAAGGTTCAAATTTCAATATACAAGCAAAGTAGTTCTAACCTTTTTTGTAAGTAACTGGTTGGCGGTTACGAGAACAAAAGTAGATGATAGCATTGTATAGATACAATGCCATTGTGATTGCTTCTAAGTGGATAAGTTTACTTCAAAATTTAAACTGTAAATTCATTATTTTTTATTTTTATGAAAAATGTTATAGTTTTATTGGGAACGCATTTTAGACTTAAACAAAAATCAAAATTGAGTAATAATGGATTTTCATACAACATTACTGCCCTGATAAACAGGGCAATAATAAAATTTGATAAAAATGCTACTGCCCTGAGTTTTGAGAAGGATTTCGCGTCTTTTATAAGGGTATTAATTGTACACTTACAAATCAAGTGTAATAAGTATTATAAAAGTAAATTTTCTTCTCTACAGGCACAATTCACCTGACAGTATTCATAAGAAGGGATCTCATTTGGTTCTGTTCGCTACCTGAAGACGCGAGTTTGTCAGTAAGGCCTGGTACAGCCTTCCGGACGAAAGGAGCCGTCGCCATATCTTTTGCTCTGTTTGGCTCAACTTTCCTGTTTGTGACAGCTCATTTAACCGCCCACCAGGAGAAGGTGAAGGAAAGAGTGTCTGATATTAAGAGGATAATAAGAGCCATTGATTTACCGAAGAACTTGCCGTGCAGACACAAAAGCAAAGGTGAGGTGAATTTCCATATCTAGGTACGCCGACAGTATCTAGTGATCAAAAACATATGTCCTCCTATGTGTTTGATTGCCACACAGTTTTAGGCAATGTATAATTCTAAGGCCTCCGCTAGACACTTACCCTTCATAAAGCTATTTTAACTAAAATGCCGTTAAAGTTAATTTGTCCTTTTTTGTCACATTGACATTTCCGTTAGTAAGAAAAAGACAAAACCTGTTTTAACTAATGGGGCTTGTGTGGCGTTTATGAATAATGGCATAAGGGGTTATCTTGACGTATTTTTATTGTGTGTCATTATGTTAACCCCGGGTTAATACCTAACCCAAGTCGGTGCAAGTCGACATAAGACTATTTATCTGCTTAGGATGCTAGTACGCGAGCGAGTGCGCTGCTGAATTTAGGGAGTCCACTACAATTTATTGTTTAAAAAAATATCTGCGTAAGAGCTCACTCACACTCTCCATCACGTAGCTTATAAATCAGTGGTGGGCAAACTACGGCCCGCGGGCCAGCACGCTGCCCGTCCTTCGAAATAATTAGTATTTTATATGATTTGTTGATTAGTAAACAATTTCAAATCAAAATGCATTTTTACTGCATTTCTGAGAATTTTCCTCCCTGAGAATTTTCTTAAATTTTCTGGCCATGAAAAAAGTTGGCCCACCACTGTTACAAATAAATAATAATAATAAACAAAAGACAGTATTTACTTGCAACTGCAGCATTTCTCTTGTTCCCCTAAGCATCCACCTTTACATGGCGATCCTGCCAGAAATTAATAAGGTAACTTATTTCAGATGTTACGAATAATTTTGATTATGTCTTCTGGTGCGGAGATTTAAACTTTCGATTGGGGGAGCCGAGGGCCGCTGTTTTACGGTGGATAGAGCAAACGGAGGTACCTATTATTTATTATCATACAGTTTCTTCAAATGCTTAGTACCTAAACATTTGTACAAACTAATATTACGTATTCTGTGCTAGGTGTTGCCCACAACTTCGTCTGCGTATAGTTCGGCTATCGCTATCTCACGGGAACTATGCAATTTCCCGAGAGAATAACCTAACCATAACAATTTCATTTTTAAAACAATATTGTTTTGCCGACTGTACTTTTTGTTGTCTGTGGGTGTATTGTCATCCAACTCACATAAATCCATACCAAATTTCAAGTCGATGCCACTAACCGATGCAGAGTTCCCTCCTGTGGAGATGACACCATGAGAATTTCACTAACATATTATTGCATTGTCACCGAACTTTCATAAGTATGCAAAATTTCAGCTAAATCGAACATTGAGAAGTGGGTCAAATTTAAATAGCAAGATTTGACCCGAACCCACAAACATTGCAAGTTACGTAAAAGCTTGTACTTAAAAATTTCTTTGATCCAAATCCGTCCTATTATTTTTGAATGATTGAGTAACAAACATAAAAAAAAACACTTTATGACATTAGTAGGATTTTGAATTTATCTTGTTAACCCCGACGTAAAAAGAGGGGTGTTATAAGTAGAGATGCAACGGATAGTGGATGTAGAGGCATGTTGTAGCCGTTGTAGGCAATCTTTTGATTACTTTGTGGTTTGATATTTATGTTACTCAAATTTTCTCCTTATAATTAGGTACAAAATTACTATCCGGTATCCGGCCAGATACTACGCAACTATCCGGTATCCAGTCGGATACTACGCAACTCTCCGGTATTCGGCCGGATAGTAGAATGTGACCGGATATCCGTTGCATCTCTAGTTATAAGTTTGACCGCTATGTGTGTCTGTCTGTGGCACTATAGCTCTTAAACGGTTGAACCGATTTGAATGCGGTTTTTTTATACGCTAGTTCCCGTTGCCGCCGCACTTGCCCCACGGGCTGCTGCATGCTGATCAATTGACAGCAGTCCTTGAAGATGGCGCTGCGTTTCGGGACTTCCGGGAGGCACCCATAACCTTCCCGCCTACCTACAAGGTACATTGGACATTATGAAACCACCACCACCACCAGTACTTATCATTTTCGTAATTTTGTGACGATAAGTGATATTTTAGGTTTAAATTGTGTTTGTAACGATAAATGGAAGTGGGTCAGTCAACTTTTTACTGTTGTTATTCTGTCCCGTCACTCAGGAGACAACAGTGATACAGCTTAGTGGGTTGTCATGTATACTACTAGCATGCTTACGAGATAAGGCATAAAGGAATAGGCTTATACCTAACTGTTACGTATCTTAACTTAACTTTTGGTAGATTTGTACCCTAGAAAATTATACTTTTAATGAGTGACCCAAGAGACGTCGCCATAGCAACGAGACACACTTAAAAGTTGATTGACCCAAGTAACTAAAGAAACGAACGAAATTCAATAAGTAGGTAGTTAGTTTTATACATAGTTAGGTACTAAAATATTTGCTTGCAGTACGATCCAGGCAGTCAGCAGTTTGACACATCCAGCAAGCAGAGGGCGCCAGCGTACACCGACCGGATACTCTACAAAGCGAGAACTATGACCGGCAACTCCAATTCGGCTTTCTCAGGTGAATATTTCACTATTCCTAAGATATGTATTAGATCCTACAGACGAAAAAAAAAACTATCACGACAGTTTTCTACTTTCAAATTGTATAAACAAAAGTTATGCACCTATATGTAACTTGTGCCTTAGTTGAAAAAACTTAAGCTAGTGGGAGGTCGAAAGATTCCTTCCACCAGATTATCATCCAACTTTAGATGAGAGATAAAGCGCGCCGACTGTAAACCGGCTAGCACGCAAGCCTAACTAAGTAAAACATATATATGAAAACGCTATGCCAGCCACCCGGAGTAGAAACACGCTTTTTGCTAGTACCTAACCCTGCAACTGACCCTACCCCCAAAAATCCAGTTCACCACCAACTAACTTATGCACCAATCGTCCTACTGACGCTAACCGCCGTCAGTCATTTCAGGTCTACGCCGCATCAGCAGTGTGCCGGTGTCTTCGGGCCTTAAATGTGCGGCGTACAACTCTGTACAGTCAATATGCACGAGCGACCACAAGCCTGTGTGGGGACTGTTCTCTGCTGCGCTACGCCCTGGCACTGACGTGTAAGTATACGCTGCAGTACCGCATTTTCTCTGGTTTTCTGCATAGAAAGGGAGGTCGGAGTTGAGGCTGAAAGGGCATTAATGTGGTGTGGGCACAGGTTTTTAAACGTAATTGTTTACAGTACAATACAATAACTTTTTACTGAACATCACATAGCAAACAAGTAAGTAAGTAAGATAAGTTTAATGCACTTACTAGCGGAAATGTCAGCGTGACAAAAAAGGACAAACGAACTTTAACGGCATTTTAGTTAAAACAGGTTTATGAATAATAGGGTAAGCAGATAAGTTGTCGTTTAGCAGGTATTGGAAACCGCATGACACTGCTGTGGTTACTACTATGCTACATTCTAAAGCTGTCTGACAATTTCGAGCATCAGTTCAATTTGAATGCCTAACTTTATAGAACAAGGTAGCAAATCGCACTTTTTGCAGTTTTTATAGCTTATATTTAAGGTACGTATAGGGCGTTAACGTGAAACCTGTTTTTACGCGTTTTCCCAATAATGAACACTGGGAGCACGAGACCTTTTTGTATGTGTCTTTTTTGCACTCGACCGGTTTTAACGTCGAGAAAACAAAAAAAGAATACCTAATTAAGCTATTGTTCTTCATTCCACCAGGGTCCCTCTCGCAGCAGGCCTGTTCAACCGGGAGGTGTACCTCGAAGGCATAAAGCGGCGCCGCGCGCTGCTCGACCATGCGCCCGGCACCTCCGCCGTCTGCGCCATACAATAACCAAACACCATAATTGCTCTACTAAAATAGACGCCCAAAAACAGTGGAAAAGGCTATGGGCCTTTAGACGCGGCGATTTGATACGCTAAGGGCAAATAATCGCAAAGTGACTTTTTGAAATCGTGCGTTTGTGAAATGCGCTTGTACTTTTATGCCTAAAATCGCTGGGTTTAAAGGTCTTCACACAATAATCTACAAGGTAAGTGGCTGACGGGTATTGGCTCCGACATCTCGGCAGAGGTCACGGTTGGTGGGCTCTAGTAATTTTGAGACTTTTAGTCGACTGTTTGAATTGAATTTGAAGCTTCGATTGAAGCAAGCTCTTTAATTCTGTCGGGACGTCGGATCCGTCGTTTACTAGCGGCTGTAACAAAGTGACAAAACGATAAAAAAAAAACACTCGCTTGTATTTTATCTTGCCATAGGCCTGAAAGTGCAATTGAACTTGCTTGCGTCGAGTTTAAAACTGTACGAACTGTTTTTGAGTTGGGACACTATTTTAATACGGCAATTATTTCGATGGTAAAGTTTTTGACAAGTTTTTGATTGTCTGAAATCTTTAGAAAACTTGTTTGTGAGTAATAATTTTCAAAAATATGGAGAGAAAATACGTTTTAGTTGTCTGTCGACATGATGCATTGGAAGTGGTCGATGATGAGGCCATTTTGTTTGCAAAACGATAAATTTTTGTTACTAATATCATAGTTACTAAATAGGTGAAGATTTTTTTCTTGTATCCTATTCAGCTAACTATAAAGTATTATTCGTAGATCCTATTGCACAAATCGGGCAACAATAGTATACTATTGCTTTTTATGCCTTTCGTTGTTTTTGTTTTTTAATAATTATGTGATTATTACAAAGTTTATTTGCTTTAAAATGATTTCGACTTTAAGTTGCTCAGTTTTACAACGTGATGATTTATTATTAAAATATTTAATTTGAAACGCACAATAATACACACAATTGTTAACAGCGATTATTTTATTTACAAGATTGATGTACATTTTTGTTTTATGTTTTGTATCACTTATTTGTTAATGTTTGCTAATTAATTCCTATACATAGGTGCTCAATGGCATCTAAAATTAAGATGTTAAAAAGACATGTGAAAAAGACACTACCTATTTTTGTTTTACTAATTTTAAGTTGTAGTGTGGTCAGAAGTAAATTTGTCCCAGTGGATATTTCATATTCTGATAAGTTGATAAGAACTGACACGAATGTATTGAATGAGTGGATCAAAGTTTTTGTGAGTCACCTATTATTATTTGAAAAATACTTCACACACACGAAGATGCCAGGCTATGAAAGTGTCAAAGTGACTTTAATTTTGTTCAATCTATTCGTGCTAGCTCCAGTAAAATGACCTGTAATTTAGTACTTGAAAATAGTTCTATTAAGGGCCGATTTTTCAATCCGCAGATAAGCTCTTATCCCACAGACAATGTATGGGTGAAATAAGGGCTTATCTAATCTGATTATAAAAATCGGCCCTAAGAAAAGTAAGATTAGGTATAATCGTGTTCAGATTTTGTCAGCCATAATTTATTGAATGCTGGCCGTCCCAAATAAGACGTCGTCTAGTCATTGTAGTCAACGGAAAAGTATTATTACTTATTAAATAACATCGCTACGTTCGTCATTATTTATGTGTTATGTTAATTCTAAGTTTGTATAATGTATTTCTACCTAACTTAAGCGAGCTAGTTTCGTATTTAGTTTCTTCATTTTTTGAAGTTAAAAGTACAAATCTTCATACATATTACAACTGTAAAAGGCAGAACATAAGAACGACAAAAGAGATATAAATCTGAGGAGCGAGCGCGATAGAAATATTTGTATTATTATTTTCTTATTTCTCTGTGCTTTTTCTAATGACGAGCTTTTTACAGTTTTATGTTTACCAAAGTTTAAATAGTCTCGCTGAATGTTTTATTTATTATTTACAAAGTACTTAATATCATTACCTAGGGGCCTGTTTCACCACCCTCAGATGAGTTATATTTATATCAAGGTAATGATGTCATCTCTGTTAGTTCTAACAAAATAAACAGAGACGGCATGACAGATATCTGTCAGATATTTCTACTTGGGGGGGGTGAAACAGGTGGTTAATGTTGTTCATTATTATTACAAATGTAACATTAGGAATTGTGTTCTGATACCTACCCGTTCCTATTGTTTATCTGTGTTAGCGTTAGATAGTTGTTGGGTAAGGCCCGTATACATTTGAATGAGCTTTTATTATAAATGGTATAGACTTGTGATGTTTGTGAAACAGTAGCAAGGTTCTGCGCAACAGCCAGACAGTTAATAAATAAAATAAGAGTGTTAAACTAAAGATTTTGCAATCTGACAACCTTCATTTATATATTTTTTTAAACGCACCTCAATGACAACGTGACACCCTAACTATTTGACAGGTTTTATTTATTTTTTGGTTTAATTTATAACTGGAAAATGTACGCTACATCGAATGACTAACGGCCGTTCCCAATATTCAATCCACGGATAGTTTTCCTTACCAACAGTTACATTTTGACAGATTACCCATAGAAAATGTGTCAAAATGTAACTATTGGTAAGGAAAACCCTCGGTGGATTGAATATTGGGAACGGCCGTAAGTGAGCATACAATCTTATGTTATAATTTTTATTTTTACGTATTTTTCACAGAACTATATCTAGTAGTTCCCAATTAAAGGCAATTGCCTCGATCATCAGGTCCATTTTTTTTGGTGCTGTTGTGGTGTTGTTTACACAGTTAATTATGGAACAACAAGGCTTTTTGTTTTTAAAATTTTGATGTGTCACATTGTCACTTTTTATCCGACTGCGAAACGCAAAAGAGGGTAATTTGTTTAATTCTAGTACAGTTAGTCACGACATAAAATGGAGAGCTTGAACTTTTAGTTTAATTTATTTAATGTAAACCTAGCTAACGTTGGCTGGTTTGTGCAGAGCCTAATTCTCTGCCTTATAACTGTCTTAACATTACCGTCTGGCGAAATGTTAAACATTTCCAACTAATATTGTGCTGTGATTTACTCTGGTTTCAAGTCTGATGTCCATTCCAAAGATCATAGCGTTACTTGAACCCCCGTAGAACTGTTTTAGGGAGTACCTATACGGACTTTGTAGTCTTAAAACTTTGTAGAAAGTATACTTAGCACGACTATTTTTTACTAAGTAAATAGTCAAGTCAATTGTTAGGCGGAAACGCTGACATGAGAGCTATTATAATGTTTATAACGTAGTTTTTGTAAATTTAAACTAACAAGGATCCCTAGTCTTGTCTAAGTATCCACATAAATCATCTTGGTGTACCACATCTTCGTCGTTTGAAAGGGTTTGAATGATACGCAATTGTCACCGTATCATTTTACGTCCGTAATAATAATGAGGTTGCGCGTAGAACAATACACCAAAGTGAGAAGTGTGGACAGGGCTTTACTTTTTGTAAAATATTTTTTTCTTGATTATATCTTTTACTTTATACCGAGGAGCGTGTTACTGCTAAAGTTTCTACTAGAAACTGGTGTAGCCCAGTCTCTTGGTTAAAGTGAATCCACCAGTCTTCCATATCATGTAATTTAATGTTTAAATGTTAACATGATTGATTGTAGTACCTTCATTAGCTTAAAGTCACATCAGCATAATGTTTATGACTTTTTTTCTATCGGTATGAGCATGCCTTTCTAATTAAGCCAATAGGAAAGAGAATTATTGTCTTAAAAGAAAAAAACATGTCATCGCATCGCGTACCACTTTTAGGCCGGCTTAGTTTTAAAATGAGAGGCAAATAGCGATAAAGCAAGTCGAGACAGTTTTTACTGGCCACTTTAAGCAATGAAAGTATTCAAGGATACCAAACTCTACCGTCTATCATTACAGATGTTTTGTACTAATTTGCGCTCAAGGTATATTTTTCGCTTCATTGTTCATTATATTGTTATACATTAGTAAAAATGTAGTATATTTACTTAGTGGTTGCACGTTAACAGTATTTAACACTGGTAGTTCGGTGGAGTAGGTACCTAAGCGTATGTATTGACTGCTTATACAGTCGTCGTCATATCTGTGCAGTTTAGTACTAGTCTCTCTGACGTCATCACTTGGCCCCTGTTGCGCAATCGACAAGAGCTAAAGCGACAAAGTACTAAAGTGTAAGTACAGGTATGCATTAGTGTTGATGCTGTCTAACTGAACGGTCTCGAAAATACTATTTTTCTAGGAGTATAAGTTGAACAGCAATACTTGGTCTATCGTTTGAGTTATTGAATAATTATTTAAATGCTGTACAATATTCTTGGAATATGTTATATGTACTCCAAAAATGCAGTCTAAGCGACCAATTTAGTATCTATCGCGTTTTGTGTGCTATAGCACACCATCGTTGGCTAAATTAAAAAAATATTTTCACCAAAGGTAAATTTTGCTAGTCCATATTTATATTTAATTTTAAGCAAACATTTGAATAATTAAATGTTACACCACTTAATAAAATGACTTTCCTCGCTATTTTTGTTCTATTTATTGTTGTAGTGAAATAAACGGATCACTCACGTATGTCAGTGTGAACGAGCCTTTACAAAGTGACGTGATCAGTGTAGTGTGCTACCCTACTTTTGACAATAATAAAAATGACGATGAAAATGAGGGTAGTTGTGAGCCGCCGTCAGTTGCGCCGAGTAGCCGTGCGAGCAGAGCCGCGGCGCGCAGTTTACGTCTCGCCACCGGCGTGGCGTGTGCTCCCAGAGGAAGGACTACGGATTAGTCCGAAACATGTCGAGCTATACTATCTGACATACGTGAGTGATCCGTTTATTTCATTATGGTTGAGTCTCACGGTAGTTTCTTGTTAAAAGTATTTATTGTTGCCCTAAACTTTAACCCTGTTATTCATAAATCTATATTAACTAAAATGCCGTTAAAGTTCGTTTGTCCCTTTTTGTCACATTGACATTTTCGCTAGTAAGAAGAAGACAAACCCTATTTTAGCTAATCTAGGCTTGAGTGACGTTTATGAATAAGGGCATAAAAATGACAGGGCTGTAATGATCCTACTTCACATACTAGCTGGCAGCAGACTGTATTCGCTATTCTTGCTCTGAAACCCGATTTTACAGTGTTACTCTGTATTGCTACAAAACTACTGCTCGAAGAAAAAATGTGTCAGATTATAATAATGAATAAGGGCGGGTTATTTTCTCCTACTAGAGTCATTTCAAATTTATGACTGTTTTTCTCTTTGCGAGTGGTATTTTCACAGGTCTGATTTGTAAAATCGGATCCCTAGATAGATGCTATACTCTCGTAGCTTATATTTACAGTGCATCTCTATGGCTCTAGTGGTTACCGGAGTATAAATAGATTTATGTCGTTGATTGAATATGCGTCAGAGGGAAAAAAATTGTGATCCTCGTCGATCATGTTGGTTGCATGTGGCAACACCCTCAGGTTTCAAGTTTGAGTGATTTCATAAATGAAACTAAAGCTTGAACATAATAATTTATTAACAACTATTAAAGAACATGCTAAAATTAGATTTTATTTTTATGAAGTATTATGTAATTATTTTTTCAATAGCATTAAATAGCGTTTACCCAGCTTTGGGTACTTAGTGAATTTATTGTTGTTTGAATAATCAGAAGATATCATGCTCTTAGTACCTAATTTGAACTTTAAGTAGGCATACCATATATACATCTTTGAAAATAATCGATTTATTGATTATTTTTGTTTTTATTTTAATGAAACATTCATAGTATGAAATGCATTCATAGTATGTATAGGATGCATTGTCATTGTATGTTGAATTTCATACTATGAATGTTTCATTAAAATAAAAACAAAAATAATCAATAAATCGATTATTTTCATTGATTCAGAAAATAGTTCCATCTCTTGCCACTAATGCGTGTAACTGTAGAAGTTCCGTAGTGGGTGAGCCGCTTGATTAAGCTACTCATAGATGGCGCTGAGGAGAGATTTTCCAAATAAAAATATGACACAAGGCATTGAAAAATTCGTTAGGTACACCAACGTTAAGTATAGCTTAATTGGTGGAGCGTGGTACGGATTACCGAGGTTGCAGGTTCAAGTCCAGCTGCTTAACGGATTTTTCTTTGCATTGTCATTGTATGTTGAATATATACATCTACTATACTCATCAAAAGTATTTAGGCAAATAATTCGAGCCAATTAGAACTCTATAACATAACGTAACGTCCTACATTTAGCTACACTTTTTTAATGTAGGTAGGTACTGAGGTTTTCTGATCCCCAAGACAGCACAAAACCACTTAGGCCGACCTACCCCAGCCAGAGATAAACAGTTAACTCTTAGTGGGTTAACTTAACGTGTTTGTATTGTCTGACGTAATGGCTAACTCCGAGTTAGCGTCATCTGTCTATCCCAGATTTGCCCAAGTCGGTTTTATAGCGCGCGGCCATTTGACATTGAAAAGGTTCTTAAAACCACAAACAGATGATCGAACCTGGTCCGGCTGAACCAAAGACGCAACTATGAGTTGGAGCGAGATTTAAGTAACACTGTCTCGTTCCGACGCATCGCTGCGTCCTATTAGCACTATAAGTTCTGCAAACAGATTTTTAATGACTCCGTTCTGTGGGCCTAGCAATCTAATTTCTACATCGGACGTATTGCATTCATCCTTTTCTGACTAATAGGCGAGTGTGAAAGGGATGGATGCTTTATCTCCAGCTTATTTGATGCCCTAGCTATATGATCAACGAAGTTAATGCCGCGTATTGTTATAATGCCATTCGACACAGGCCCAGCCCTTCACGCCATTCACTTGGACCGTCGACCATCGCTCGTAGATTTTCGCCTCCCTGTCTTTGCCGATGTAATATGAATCTTCGGAGTTCACTCTCACTTTGATTGCGTACACTTCTCCGCCTGAAAGGATACAATGTTCATGGGTATTAAAAGTTAGCTATCTACTGCGACTGGCTTTAATTTTTGAGGTAAGTACTTAGAGCAATTAGTATTATTACTGATTTCAACTTGAAGTGTGCAAATCGGCTTCAAAACTAACTACTTAAGTCTATTTAGGACTTATCCTTCTAGAATATTAAAATCTTAGAAAATCCTACTAACTTATACATATAAGTTTCTAGACATAGGTAGGTATATTTACCGGCTTTAAAAGTAAATCCGTAGTCTTTGGGCATAATTTCATCTTCCCCGTGCTGATAGAGAAGGAAATCGCTGGATTTCACGGGGTATATTGTCTGGTCAGCTTTGCGGCACACGTAGCCAATAGTGACGCTGTAATGAGACAGTTGGGTTTGTTCTGAACAAGGTTCTGAATAATAGGCGTCAATTGAACTAATTGTAATAAGTGGCATTGTTGAATTTCTTGCACAAGCAGTAGCAAAAGTGGCCAATCAACCGAAGCGTTCACATGATCTGTAATACCTACAAGTTCTTATGCCTATATTTATATAACCTATAGCAATAGATACGTGCTGAGAAAAAAAAAAAACAAAAATGAGCTCGCGAGGTCTACAGCTCAGAGTCACTAGTTGTAAGTTGTTCTTGTTCACAATGCGTGACATAGGTTCGTCTATGCATAATACCCACTGAGATAGAATAACCGGCTGCGACACGCTTCCTACCGCCATGCAATCTCCGTTTTCAAGGTATATGAAGTGCAAGACGTATCTGTGGAAGTTGCGCCATTCTCTGAATTTTCCTGGGAACGAAAGCGTCTGATAAATTGTAAGATTTTATGGTAATTGTAATGCAGAACTATAGGCTTAACAAAAGTCAAGAAACGGAAAAAAGAGGAACTAAAATTTCTCATTTATTTATATAACAATAATCCTTATCCTAACTAATATTAAAAATGCGAAAGTAACTCTGTCTCTCTGTCTTTCTGTCTCTCTGTCTGTCTGTTTGTTACCTCTTCACGGGAAAACCGCTGAACCAATATAGATGAAATTTAGTAAAAATATAGTTTGAATATTGAGGAATAACATAGGCTACTTGTTATTCGGGAAAATTATATAGTTCCCGCGGGATAGCGATAACCGAAATCTACGCGGACGAAGTCGCGGGCAACAGCTAGTATGTAATAAACTTACCGAAACTGTGGTCTCTAACACAGGGCATACTAATGTTCTGTACTTTTCCATCAATAGTCACGCTGCCTTCGATGTGACCCATTTGCTCGTAGTGAGTTTGATGGTACCTTGAACATACAAACAAGTGCCTCCTTTAAAAGCTCCTGAAAACGTTTTCAGCAAATTTATTTTGTGCCATTTTGCAATGGGCTTTTGTGCGTAGGGTAAGAAATATTATTGCACAAAGGAAAAGCCCTCTCATTCTGAGAGGAGCCCTGTGCCCAGCAGTGGGACGCCAATAGGCTGATGATGATGATGAAGGAATAGTACGTAATGGACAAATGTTTATGGCTATGTATGTAGTCACTAATCACAATAAACTAAACTACCTACCCCTTTTATTGGGGCAGGGTTTCAACGGGGTGATTGTCTCTTACTTTTTAAGCAGTTTAAAATAGTCTCTGGACCATGGCTCGCGTGCCATGTCGTTGGCCATGCTGCGAGGCGACATTTGTGAGTCGAAGTTGAAGTGGCTGAAGTGGGCGCTCCAGACTACTGACAGATCGACTTTCTTCATAGCGTCGATTTTAGTTCTAAAACGGGAATAAAGCATTATTGTAAATTGTATCGCTATTACTTATTAAGGTTTTGTACTGGGTACTGGGGTTTAGGGTTGGGTTTCACACAAACAGCTTGCGCACTTACTTCATTTCTCCCTTGTAAGTGATCTCCCAGCTACGCATAGGTATGAAGTTGGTGATGGAAATGCCCTGAGACTTGTACTCTCCCGCTTCCACGTCGTTCTGTTTCACTCTAGTCTCGGGAAGAACCGAGCTCAGCAACAACTCTTCGCCCTCCACCTAGAGCGATTGTATTAAGTTAGGTATAGTATAACAAAATGCAGATGTATGTGTGTATTTCAAATTTTTCGTCATGTGTCACAGATGGTACCTATTACAATTCAGCGTAAAGCCTAACTTCAATAAAAACGCTTTCACTTTGAGTAAAAAATTTACACCCCCCCAAATAGTCAAAAACTGCGAGCCTCTGAGTTTTCTAGCCTGTAATGCATTGGAGTCGTAAGTAAAACCATAGGATTTGGATATTTTATTATTGATCTAAACAACTGTAATTGGATTAGCATTGGTTTGAATTGATAGTTTAAACAACTTACCTTCAAGTACATGAACGAGTCAACTTCATTACGCGCTCTTCGAGCTATGCCGCAAACCAGAGCAGACCCTTCTTTAGTCATTCCATTGTAATATACTGCGTCAACTGCCTAAATAGAAAATTGAAATCATCAATCCAACATGTTGAACGGTTAGATGACAAACAAAAATAAATATGGGTGGTAACCTTGTGCACGGCCCGCTCATATGCAGCCAGTGCTTGCAGCATTGGTCAGGTGGGTAAGACAGGGAAATTAGTGCTTGAAGAGGAATCCTATCTATGGCCTCCAGGCTAGCAACGCATCTGCAATCCCTCGTCAGGTGTGCGAGTGTCTATGGGCTGCGATGATCACTAAACTAACCACAGGTGACCCACTTGTTTACTTGTTGAATAAAAGCTTGACTTGGCAATTTTTTTTTTAAACGACGGCAAACGCTTCAAAGCTTGGGTCTAGCTAGATAAAAGACATCGAGAAATCGTAGTGCGTAACCCTCCAGATCAACTATGCCTAAGGTATCTAAATAAATCATTCTAGGAGGAAACTTGTGCCTAACAGTGGGACGTAATCGGGCTGGAGATGATGCTTTAAATAATGCGTGCAATTTACCAATGGATAATCTCCAAGATTGTACTTCTGCTCCAAGGGCTCATCCTGCTCGTGTATCCGGATGGTCCCGTCATCGCTCCGGCCGGTGTCCACGGCGCGCAGTCTCCGCAGGTGCACTATCAGCTGCGATACGATTACGATTTATTGTCATTCGATTGTAAAGGTACGGCCCGATAAGACGCATCCGGCATGTAGCCACATGCTACACCTTCGGTGAAAGTTGAACGTGGTACAGACTATCTTAATAGGTCGGGTCCTGACTAAACGAGCCCAGTAAAACAGCATCTATGGAATTATGCCTCTGAGGCAACTCGATCAGTCTGCATGCTAAGGAACGGTTCTCATAAGTCGTCAAATAATACAAGTGAAAATATCCCATACTTACCAGTAGCGTTTGAAAATTGACATCTGCTATTACACTTGCTTTGGTTTTGTTTTGGGCCGGGTAGTTAGGCGAGGTTGAACGTCTAATCTAAAGTCTAATCCGGGATGTGTTAAATTAACGTTTATTGATAGGATAACAAATAAAAGTTCCAAATATTATCACCTACTTTAAAAAAGCTGCCTTGGCTATTCCTATTGAATAAATGTTGTTTTCGAACTTGTCTTGTGTAGGGTGTGTAGTATGTATTTTATAAGTAGTAAAATTTTGAATTCCATAAGTAGGTACGTGTTAATTAAAATTACCCAAATGAAACCAAACTGAGTTTACTAATGATTAGATGACAAGGTAGATAAGGCGAAAATTGTTAGGTACTTACTTGCTTTGCTCGTAAAAATAAGTACATAACAATGAACTTAATCCAGTAAGTCCGGTTCCTTTGCTGGTACACTCCAAACAAAGGCGGTTTTTGTTGTGCATTTAGAAATTTAAATATTATAACTAAACTAAGAGGGATTACGAATGACACTAATAAAGTTAACATTTTGAAACCGAATTAATTAAATTACTAATTAAATTTCTTCACGCGTTGACTAACTGCCACCGAATATTGATAAATTTGGGGTATGTGCAATATCTTATCTGATGGAATAATACCTACCCACAATCAATAAAATTAACACAATTACGAAGTGGACAGATAACTTTTAAGTTAATCTAGAAACTATATCAGTATGCAAGAGACTGTTTAATCGAGGCAATGTAGTGGTACCTAACGGATTATGTCTTATCGTCTCATGCATCTATAGAAAATACCTACTAAGAATAAAAAGATGAATAATTAGACATAATAAAAGAGTTATGAATTCCGAATATACATAGTTTTGCTAAAATAGCATGAAATAACGCGGTAGATAGGTACTTGTTGGACACTAGAACATTAGATTGCCTATGATCTCTATTACATTATGTATACACGTTTCTTTCTTACTAGACATAGCTGCGACAAAAGACGTCGATTGGATGATAATATTATATTTAAATTCGTTTGTATTGAAGATCAATTATTATTGTATAAGCTAAAGTTAACTGGGTCATTTGACATTCTAACGGCTAGGTTTATTAGGAGTATATTCGTCCCACGATAACTCTGCATAAGATATTAATTGGCAACTCAGAAAAATCACGCTGTGGTAATACTTTTTTCATGTCACTCAGACATTTCTTTAATTAAAAATAATAATGATAGTAGCAATCAAAACTTGCTTTTATTTTAAATATGGCTGTGTCCATTGGAGGACAATTTTGCCAGTGTTTAGTAGGTTTTGCTGTTGTAAGGTAAAAATAATCCAGAAAACCCGGGGTTGCGGGTGTCTATGGGCAATGGTAATCACTTCCCATCAGGTGGCGCACTTGCTCGTTTGCCTTCCTCGTTGTATAAAAAAAATATATGAGAAGTACTTTAATGTTGGATGGTGAATAAACGATGACCATGGTTAATCTAATCAAAAGTTCAAAACGTGTTGTTTGACTATAAATCAGTGTTGCCATAAACAAACTTTAGATTTCTACTGTCAGTTCGTTGCAGTTATCGTGGGACGACTATAGGTAGAAGGTAGATACTTGCCATAAAAAATTCGTTAGTATTATAAATCAATTCATATTTATTATTATTTATTTACTAGACTTACAGAAATAAGATAAGTATTTTTAGTAGGTACCAGACCTAGATCTGTTTAATTTTTACGTGAAATGTCACAAATTTGACATCAAAAGATAAGGATTCCAATAGTGATTTAATAAATTATCAAATACGGGTAAGACTGCACATATTATTTAATGCTACAATTATGACTCGTATGTAACAAATGCAAAACAGTTATAATTATAACACCTGTCTGGTTAAATCTGATAAACAGTCTCCATGTTGGATAAATTTTAGAAAATATGTTCGTATTGGGCCAAGTTTTATGCCCAACGTGTAATATTGGGCCAAGTTCTGGGCCCAACATGTAATATTGGACCCAGTTATAGGCCCAACATGTAATACTAGGCCAAGTTTTGGTGTCCAACATGTAATAATGGGCCAAGTTTTGGGTCCAACGTGTAATATTGAGCCAAGTTTTGGGAACAACGCGTAGTATTGGGCCAATGTTACTAAAACTTGGCCATTATTCGGCGGCGGTAGCGAGAAGGTGTTTATGCACACACTCCTCTTTATTGATAAGGTGCGTAGTTTTGTTGACCAGCTGCATCAACGTGTTGAGGTTGTTTGACCACTCGTTGAGACGGTCGGATGCGTCCATGTTCAAACTGAAAATAATAGTAAGTTTCACTTTATTAGAAGCTAATCGTGCGAGCCGCATAACACGGTTCAATTTGTGACTGGTTGACGTATATCGACTAGTAAGTAAACCGGCTGTACCTTGAACGTTTTTCGATTTTGGTTGACAAACCGAGTATGGTTTGAACAACCTTAACGAGCCGCGAGCCAGACTCACCGGTTTCTAAAATCACGTTGCCATGATAGGTCCACGAAAGAGTTCTACCGATAAGCTGAAAATCACTGAGCCTTTTGCCATATTTTGCTACATGTTGTCTAGTAACTTTTTTTTTTTTTTTGCTGTCTTAAATTTGTATTTATTGTTTTTAGTAAGAGTAGCATTTTTATGATGCTCCAATGAGGGTTTTCTGATAAACAAAAAATAATATAATTAAGTCAATCCCAATGCTAATTTTGTCAAACGGATCTCCTGATACTATCACCATCTGGCGATATTTTGTTTGTCAGAAAGCCCTCAGGACAATATTTATCTTAAGTAAATTTTTAGGGTTCCATAGCTCAAACGGAAAAAACTGTACCCTTATAGGATCACTTCGTTTTTCGTTTGTCTGCCAATCCCAAGTGAATCAAAACCTATTGAATACTTCCCATTGACCTGGAATAATGAAATTTGGCACGAAGCAAGGTCTCACAACCCGAGAAAAAATCGTGATAGCCTAGTGCTTCACCCCTGTTCAAACCCCGGCTCGCACCTTGAGTTTTTGGAATTTATGTGCGTAATTACATTTGTAATTTATCATGAGCTTTTCGGTGAAGGCCAAGATCGTGAGGAAACCTCCACAAACCTGCAAAGCATTTCAATGGATGCCTGTGTAGTTCCCAATCCGCACTGGGCCAGCGAGGAAACTCTATAGCCCAAGCCCTCTCATTTTGAGAGGAGGCCTGTGCCCAGCAGTGGGACAGCAAAGGCTGGTAATCAAGGTCTCACAACACATATCCAGGAGAAAATCCGAAAAACGTAAGGGACAGACCCTCGGTGCGCGAATTCTTTACCTGAAATGCACGACGCCGGCGGGCCGATCGATCTTAGCCTTGACCACGGCGCTCACGACCAGCTGGCTCAGCGCCTCTTCGGTTTCCGTTTCCGACAGCCCGAGCAGCTCGCTCATGCGTTGTAGGGAAATGCGGGTGTAGTACATCGACATTATGCGGATGTTCTGTTGAATGGGATCGTAAAAAGTATTTAGTAGTATAGTAGTATTAAGGTGCCTAAGAACTCGAGTTTTCAGTAGAAACACAGGATAACGATATTTAAAGATCTTATACATATACCCTATTAATTTATAAACCTATTTTAACTAAAATGCCGTTAATCTAAAGTTCGTTTGTCCTTTTTTGTCACATTGACAATTCCGTTAGTAAGAAGAAGACAAAACCTATTTTAACTAAAGGAGGCTTGAGTGACGTTTATGAATAATGGCAGATAGTAAGGAGTCAAAATCAAATCAATCAAATTCAAAATGAAAACTAAGAAAAAATAAACAATATTATAATATTATAGGAACAATCTCAGAAGTAAGTAGATGTAGGGTGAAACTAAATGGTACACTCAGTGGGTAAACTCAATTATTTATAGTTGAGTCCAATACAAATGGCAAAAAATGAAAACAAACCAATTTACCTCTGTTTTCTTCGTAATCCTACACTTTTAAAGAACGGACATGGCCCCATCAATAACTTATACACATAACCATTGTCTTAACACTTATTTCAGTAAAAAAAAAATGGTTGTGTCAACTGATTACCTGTTTTGTTTAATTGTTATGCCATTTCTATTGAAGTCCACTACTACAGGCCAGATACTTTAAAATAGAAACATAAGAAATAGTAAAGTTCAAACAGGTTAAGTATAGCAGACAATTCACATGTAAGGTTATTGAAAGTCAGTGGGTGTCCATCTATTAGTTTTTTTCAACAACATTCTTTTCAATCCCTAGCAATTACACACAAACTAAAATAAAATGTTGTTTTACACTGTCTCTCGAATCAACTTACATGTTCAACGACCCTGTTTTTAAGATCATTCCAGCGCTCTTGGCCTTTTTCGTCGCCGGAATCGAAGTAGGGGGTCGCTCGCAGCGCCTTCTCGTAATGCTGGCACAGGCTGTTCCACTTGATGATTTCGGGATTGATAAATAAGCCCAGTAGTTGCCTGAAACCATGAAAGTAAATATAACATGTGGATAGTCCCATTAAAATATCGTATTGGGAAACACATATTTGATAACCTATCCAACTTAGAAAAGTAGAAAAACCCCCGACATTGTCATTTCAATGTTCAATATCTCAAAAACGGCTGTAACGATTTTATTAATACTTAGCTAAGAAATGTCACCCTTAAACTAGCTTTCAAGAAAAATAGAAAAACACATCAAAATCGGTCCATCCGTTTGGGACCTATGATGCCACAGACAGAGACATAGATACACATACACCCATACAAAGGTCAAACTTATAACAGCCATCTTTTTGGGATGGGGGTAAATAGTAAAAAAGTGTTATGTATAGGAAATAATAGTCTAGATATTTAATTTGAAAAAGTGTGGCTGTCATCTGCCCTACAAACACCTTTACTGTTTAAGTAGCTTACTTGTACTCTGGTAGCTTATCCAACTCTTTGTCCTCATTGACCCGATGTGTGAGGTCAGCCTGCTCATTATCATACGGAGCCAGCACAAGAAAGACAACACTGCCAGTGAGAGCGTCAGCCCCGCCCGCCGGCCCTAGAGCGCGGAAGTGACGGCAGACAGATAGGTAGGCACTGTTGTGCTGGTCTACTGCTATCATGAGACGGTAGAACTTCTCTTTTAGTTCCTGTGAACATATTATTAGAGTGACACACCTGGTACCTACACCGAGAAATATTCTACTTAATTATTTACGAAATCATTTTATAAAATATTCAATACTGATGTCAAACATTGCATGTTGCTTTAAACTGTTAACAATCACCAACTCCTTTTAGAGTATCTATATTTGCACTTTTTTACAAGTTGATGAAATCAATATCTTGTGAATTAGTTATATGCTCAATGAATTAAGCAAAATAAAATTTTACCAGAGTATCCTCCTCCTCAAAGAATTTAGTGTTGATCTTCTTTGAAATGATTTGAGTGCGCACATAGTCTTTGATAGCAAGGCACAGCCTCATCTGCTCAAGGATCAGCTCCACCTTTTCTCTCTTTGACATTGAACCGTAAGTCTCAACTTGCAGTTCCTGAATAATCTTTGCTGCTTCAGCCACATTGCCATCATCTTCACGTATTTTGGCCAAGATATGGGTCAGTCGAGCTCTCTCCACTTCAACATAGATTTTGCCTTCGGTTATAGTTCTCAGGGTTTCAATGAGCTTAATTTTTGTCTCCTTGTCAGGTGTTTTGTCAACATAAGTGTAGCATTCTTGAACCATTTTGACTACAGCTTGTTTCAGTTGGGACCTACGAAAGTATAGAAAATTAAGATGTTTTTATCTTTATCTTCCTAAGTAAATGTAATTTGAGTGTAATTCATGGCTTACCTTCTCTTAGACAATAGCACAATTTGATCATTAAGGGCAGTCCAGTTCTTAGCCTCAAAGCAAATTTGTACTATGGCGACCAGAATCCTGGCTGTTGAAGCCATGTCAGCCCCCTGTAAAATGAAAATGTTATGAAGATAGCATACATAAATTATAGTCAAATAAGCCATCTTTTCTCTCATTTGTATAAAAAGTTGTCAAAACTGTTATAAATTTTGAGTAGACAGTATTTTTTTGCCATTTTGACAAAAATCTAGTACTTAGTGATATCTTATGGTAAATACCGTTCTTGTCTGCTTCTCGAGGGCCAAGAGCTGATCAATTGCTTCCTGGACTTTACCCTTGGAAGCCCATGACTTCCATAATGGAATCTTCTCATCACAAGTGATACTGTAGTCCACCTGAAATTTAAAAGTAAGTTTAATAATAACAGTGGACTAAGATTTTGTTGTTCGCAACTTGTGTATTTTTACTTTGTGCTGTTTTTGCGGTTATTAACAGATCTTCATCAGTAAGATTCTTTATAGCGTCATCTGCATAACCTAAATATCGAAATGAAGAATATGACTATAATACCTCTACGAACTTACCTCCATTTTTACTATCTTCCCACCGGCATCGAGACTAGTAAGATCATCGTTTGTAGTCATTTTCAAACGGGAACTGAAACTGCAGTGCAAAAAAATCACAGAATTTACAGTTGTTGATACCAAATGAAAAGTTCAGATAAAATTGAAATATCAACGAAGCTCACGGTTACTGGTGGATCGGAAAACTTAAATTTACCACGGAGTCGTGCTTTTTCAAAATTTATGAGTTTAAGTTTTAGAGAGAATAATAAACCGAGAAACAAAAAGTGACTTGCAATCTCTTTTTGACAATTCACGATCACGAAATTTGACGTTTATTTTTTTTCGTACGATCATAGGAATCTATTATACCCGAAATATACCAAAAGGAACGTAGCATACGGTATAGTAGAAATTCACTATGAAAACACAGTATCATACAGTTTTATGGTATTTGCCGGAGTTATTGATTGGAATCAGAGATTAGATTAGAACATAATTAGTAAAGGTTGACTGGTAGAGATCCCTTAGGGATAGGCCCGAATTTGTACTTTATCTCACTGTTTGTAACTTGTATTCATTTCTGTATTTTCCGTACAATAAAGCGTATACTTACTTACTTACTAGTATAAAGTTAGAATAAAATACTTCATGAAAATAAATGCTAGATTTCTACCAAAACTACAACTTTAGTTATTATTTTCACGCTGGCAATACTTCAGCTGTTCAAGCTCCTTCAAATAACGATAAAATAAAAGTAGATCAGTCACGGAAAGGTGTAATAACAGCTTAATTTGTTTCTGTGTGTTGGTCAGACCAAAAAAAACTCACCAACTCACCGCGCACTCACCTAGAATAAACAACAAGACAAGTTATTTTAATGAGAAAACAATGCTAGGTCTTTAAAGGATATGATACGAGGGGACGATACAAGTGTGGACACAACTTTATAATGACGGGTAACAAAGATAAGGTGTGAAAGTAGCTTAAGTTAATTTTGGTATTTTTGGTTGGCTAACTTGCGATGCTCATTCACTCATTGTTCACATTCAGTCATCATCATCATCATTCATTCCGTTTATTCTGTCCAATCACAGAGTACCTTTTTATAACTGAGATAGAGATGTCACTTCAACGTTTCGCACACAGCGACATCTGGTGTTTTGTGACGGCAAAATATGCGATGACATCATTGACGTCTAGTTTCCTCAATGTTAAAATAATATACATTGAGCAATTGCTATTACACTTCTTTTATGGTGTAATAGAAATTGCCCAATTTCCCGTTTTGATGAATTTGATAATTATTCAGTGCTTTATCTTTTACACATTTTCTTTTTATCAGGCATTTCAACTCCAACTTAGTCACCCGGTGAATGTGAAAAACCACAGATTAGAGAGATAATCGCGGCCATTATTCATTCGTTCCGTTCTACTTATACCTTCACTCTACGATGTTTTTAGTAAATAAAAAAATCTAAATAAATATCAGAACCTCCTGAATTACTAAAAATCTAAGTTTTCGCCCCATTTTATTAGGGTTTACTTGCAGATATGATACGTTAACTCAACCAGTGTCCATAGAATATTCTATGTAATATTTTATCGTAAGAAAAACTGATGCGTGTAATGATATTTTAGATAAGACATTACTACAATTAAAAAAAGTCGATGTTACCAGTGCTCACAACATAATTAATTAGCATAAACGCATTTTTAAACAAGGAAATACAAATGAAAGCATTTATTGAGCTAAATTAAAATATTTATTAAAAAAATTAAAACTCCAATATAAACTATATTGATATTAGCACCACCTATCGACGTGTGATAACAACTTCATGTTTATAACCCAACCAAATAGAATATTACTTAAGTATATACTATACAATGTAACTTGAGTGACTACTGAAATTAGCTGGACAACGAAGTGTACATTTTGTTCTAAGTTATACCACCGTGTGTCCAATGTCCAATTCTTTTTAATCCTCGTTCAATCCAAATAATCCCATTCAATTCAGTTGTAGGCTGTAGATATGGCGTAGCGATTATGTGGATCTTATTTTTACGTTTTGTATATATTTGTTTTAATGTTAAGACAAAGCTTGTGATTGAAGAAGTTTACTTAAACGACAATGTATTTGTACATTAAATGTGTGTCGTGTTTGTGATCGTTTGTGTATTACATTGGTAGCCTAATTTCGCTTTGTTTAGCATATGCTGAGGGAGAGATAAGTTTTTGTATTCGTCACGTATAGCCAGTTATTACGCATGATGAATTTGACGAAGAACTCCGAAGGTTATAGCAATAAGGGAACCAGAAGTCATTCTGCACAAGGTCTGGCTAGCAATTGTACATCTAGTCCAGCCATGAAAATACCTCTGCCTCCCCGTCTGTGGATAACAGGTGCGTTCAATACAAAGGTATTTTTTTCGTTAGGTAACAGTCGATATGTTACGAGCGGATACAATACTGATTATTATGCTTGGATTGACGTTAAAGTTTACTGTAAGCAATTGCATTTATCGCGACCTCGAGATGACACGTCCAAATAAGTGCATGTCTCAGTTTTGTTGTTTGGACACTAGTCTTTCATAACAACTTCCGTATAATGAAACAAAATACCCCTGTTTACGACACTTGACTCCAGTGAGCAATAAGATATCGTGTATCATTTGAGTTTATGTACAAGTAGTTAGCTAGTACATTTACCCTATACAACTACCAATCTGACTGGTACTACTTTTGACAAATTGTACCTACTAAAACTGTTTTCAGATGTTTTATAACTGCATTGATATTTTTATAGATGTATCTGATGATGAGTCTTCGGATGAAGAAAGTTGTGTGATGAAAGACGAGGGAGTGTTCAGCATGGAACGGACCCGTGTTAGGTCCAGGTTCCGTCATCACAAACAGAGGTCGAATTTAAATGTTCCTTTGGGAATATTTTGGGACATAGAAAATTGTCAGGTGACTTATTATTTATTTATTGCATTAATCCAATACAACTAATTTACCACATGTCTAATTAATGAAACCACATGGTTATGTTTTTGCATCATGTTTTGAATTTGTCTTTTCATCATTAATTGCAATATCATTTGTAGAGTCATTGTAATGATAAACAAACTTATCAGTACAATTTAGTGGTCCATGTTTTAAGCTGCCTTTACTGGGTGATAAGCTTAGTAAAGGAATCTCTATTGACCTTTTATCAATTTTTTTATTCATACCTACTAGTATGCTGATCAAATCAAAGATCATGGTTAATTTATGTAACAAGACAAAATCACACCATGTTTTGCCCATGCTTGCTATATGTCTGTTACATTCACATAGAAAATCTAATGACTCGCAAGCATGGACTTATGTTCCATGATTTTATCAGTCTTAAATAAGTACTTCTATTTTTGATGAGTGTTCTCACTTAATAAAATGAAATTGTGAAGTTGAGTGAAGTTGTAAAAATAATTGTCTGTGACAAATTATTTTATGTTTTCCCCAGGTGCCCCGTGGTTGCTCTGCCATAGATGTGGTAGCAGCCATTCGTGCCAAATTTTTAACGGGAAGGCGGGAAGCGGACTTTGTGGTGGTCTGCGATGTGAGGAAGGAATCACCACTGAGGCTCCAAGAACTTAATGATGCTCAAGTAAGTATTACATCTTTATTTATTTCTATTTGTAATAGTAATTGCCTATATGTCTTGTTTGTCTATTTGAACATCTATTAGTAACAAGACAAAATAAATTATTTTTTCTACAATGAATTTCATATTATGTCGATAAACAGGTGTTTGACGAGTAGGTACAATTACTATCTTGTCAACTAAGCTGAAAGGAGATGTTTGCTTTAGTTCTTTCCATTTTTATTAGTCTCATTTAATGTCAAAAGTAGGTATAAAATGTAATCCTTCTAGTATCACTTTGTTGTCCATCTGTATATCTGTCTATAAATCACAACCTATGAGGGCTGTTTGATAAGTACACGTTTATGGAAAAAAAAAAATTTTTTTTTGTATATGTGCATTTATTTTTCTACATAGTCACCTTTTAACTCTATACATTTGTTCCACCTATACTTAAGCTTCAATAAACCATCCAAAAAGTATGGTTTTGGAAAGTCATTAAAATAGGCCTCTGTGGCGGCAATGACTTCGTCATTTGATCCAAATTGCTTGCCACCTAGCCATTTTTTTAGGTTGGGAAACAAAAAGAAATCGCATGGGGCCAAATCTGGAGAATACGGGGGGTGAGACAATAGTTCGTAGCGTAACTGTGCTAATTTAGCCGTCACAACTCTGGACGAATGAGCTGGGGCGTTGTCGTGATGAAACAGTACTTTTTTCTTTTCTAAATGGGGTCGTTTGTCCTTCAACACGGCATCAAATTCATCCAATAAATTGGCATAGTACTGCCCTGTTATTGTTTTTCCCTTTTCTAAATAGTCAATATGTATAATACCCTGCGAATCCCAAAAAACGGTCGCCATGACCTTTCCAGCCGATGGGACGGTTTTTGCTTTCTTTGGAGCAGGTTCACCCGGTAAAATCCACTGCTTCGACTGCTCTTTCATTTCCGGGGTGTAGTGGTGGACCCACGTTTCGCCCACGGTCACGAAACTACGCAGAAACTCCTTCGGGTTACGTTTGAACACGGCCAAACACTGCTCCGAAGTAGTCAGTCGGTTCCGTTTTTGCTCCTCCGTGAGTAAACGCGGCACCCACCTCGCCGATACTTTCTTCATACCCAATTTTTCTTCTAATATGTGTTGTACCCTCTCGATTGAAACGTTTACAGCATCAACTATTTCTCGAAGTTTAATTCGGCGGTCGGCTAAAACGATATTTTAAATTTTCTTAACCATATCGTCTGTAGTCACCTCATCTGGCCGGCCTGGGCGATCCTCATCAAAGACGGTTGTTCTTCCCCGCTTAAACTCATTATACCAATATCTGACGGTTGTCATAGAAGGAGCACATTCATGGTAAACCTCTTGCATTCTTACTTTTATTTCATCACATGTTTTTCCTTCAAAAAATAAGAATCTAATTACAGACCAATACTGTTCTTTCTCCATTTTAACAATTTTAATTTCACGCCTTCACTGAATCGTTGTCAAATGAGAAAAAAAACAAAAGAATGCCATTTTTTTTTTAATTTTCCCGCCTCTGAAAAATGGCTTAAAAAGGTGGTATACTTATTTGCGGCCAGTGACATTAATATATTTAGAAAACGGGTACTTATCAAACAGCCCTCGTATATGGTACTTCCCTTGACCTAGAATAATGGAATTTGGCATGAAGCAAGGTCTCTAAACACTTGTCAAGGAAAAATATGAAAATCATAAAGTACAGAACCCTTAGTACTATGCAATTCCTACTCATACGTTTTTTATGTACTTATACTCTCTATAGGTACATTATACAAATCATACCAACATAATATTTAATTATTCTATTTACAAGATTTGCAGGAACTCATGTTTTCACCAACTTCTAAAAATATTTGATATGGAATTAATTATAATGAACACTGTTCTGATGATATTGCAATACTGCATTGTCTTCAAAAAGGGTAATCTAAATTGTTTATACTAACCTATGCTCACAGGTAAGCTTAATTCATGTATGTGGCACGCAAAAGAATGCGGCTGATGAGAAGTTGAGACAGTGCATGAGACGGTTTGGGGAGCTCCACTCAGCCCCAGCCTCGTTGCTCCTAATATCGGGAGACATTAATTTTGCTGCTGACCTAAGTGATTTTAGACATAGGTATGAACCCAGTACAATTACCCAGTGAACTTACGCAGTGAATTTATACAGAATTTGGAATGTACCTACCTTATGTTTTTTTCTGCATTACCTGTTTTTGAGGATGCAGTTAGATGGACAGAACATGCCAAACTTTCAAATAGTTTGACATGTTCTAGAGTCATACAGTTCAATTACATACATACATATTTTTAATGGTTGTTTGAATGACTTTATATCATTACTTTAACATTGTATTTTTTTTATCACATTGATCATTGATTTATCATGTTGATGTTTTCCCAACAGGAAAAACATGGAAGTGATATTGGTGCATAAGCAGAACACGTCATCCGCCCTTATAACTTGTGCCTCATCCCATTACTGTTACAATGAACTCACTGCCCATCTGCCTAGAAATCCAAAGGTAAATAACCCAGGTCTATAGTCATCTCGATAATTTTGCATCCAATGCCAACAAAATGTTTTTATCTATTACATATTAACATTTGCAAGATAGTGCTGTACATGAATCTATCTTGGCTATGCCAAGTTCCTGTCAAAAACGAGGCAGCGCATGGACATGGCGATTATGAAAATCATAGCAAAAGCTATAACATCTGTACACAATCACCTAACCATTTCCAAACTTTTTGTTTAGACCCTAAGCCAAACCGAAGAAGAGGAAGACCCAATATGCGAAATCGAAGTGGTAAACTTACCCGTGGATCAGACTCCGGAGCGGGTGTCCAGGCGTCTGCGTCGCCTCGCGGACAACTGTGGAGGGAAAGTGCTACGAGTCTTGGCTTCGACGGCCATGCTTCGGTTCCCTACTCCGGATCATGCTGCCAGGTATGTTCGTGGTGGATGTCACTGTATCCGTCAGATACGATTTTGGTCAGATGGCGATTTTCGTCAGATTCGTTAATCGCCCGATTAAATAATTTATCAGATGCGTTCTTCGTCGGACCAGTCTATTGTCAGATTAGTTGTTGTAGTGCTTCGGTAATGGCCTAGTTTAGTTAAGTGGTGGTGGTGATAGTTGGGTCTGTGTGGCATGTGTTGATTCGTGTTGCAGTGGAGGCGGCGGTGTTGCATAGAAGCATACATTTGCCGCACAGATATAACTATTTTTCACTTGTGGTCACGGGTGAGCAAAGTAATTGTTTTTAGTTCGTAAGTTCGGTAAGTTATTGGATACTGTTAGCACACAAAAAGACAATTACCAACAATATAAATGACAGTTTACAGTGACAAGTTGTTGCAAATAGCTGATTTGAAGCTTTTTTGTTTTAGTGCGCTTCATATTGGCAATGTAATGTACTTAGATCGAATTGTCGTTGTAATCTGACATTTGTAAGGTTGGTCAAATAGGGGCATGGTATGATGTGTATCTTAGTATTCCTAGTGTAAAAACTTTTGTTCAATTTATGAAATACTTTCATTTCATTTTTATTTAAAGCTATGGACTACTAAAACTTATTGAGCTATGATAAACACTTGTTGCTAAGTTGAATAAGCACATTTCTACTTAACACATACGTACGATCCCGATATTCATAGGAACAACCCAACCAAGATGGTTGCGCAATAAACTCTTTCGCAGTCTGCTAGTCAACCAGCGCGTTCTCAAATCAATGCAAGTTTCAGTATTAACACACAATTTTTTTTGTTAATTTTATTTGCACCAAAAAAATAATTTAGCATCAGTCGGCGGATTTAATTTTCATAATCTTGATCGCATCCTTGAATTTTTTAATGTGGGTAGCACTCATTCACACCCGTGACATGTATCTACCCTCATTTTTAGGATAGCGGTACACCGTCGCCAATTCCGTATCACGTTCATTGCATCGTCAGACACAAGCCAGAAACAGTGATTTTTACTATACATTCAAAATTTTAAAAAAGTAACGGCCATCAGTAACAATTTAATCGTGTCTATTCATAGTTTTATGTTTAAGGCGTTGAACGCCTGTTATTTATTGATTTATAAAAAGTGAATTATGCTAGTCTCAGGGTAAGGATTTTCACGCCTATTTCGCGTATGTTTTTTTAGCTTTGTAGAAAGAAACTGTTTTTCCTCGCCGTTTTTTTTTTCAATCCAGTTTGATCTGTTGTTTGTCGCTAAGCTGTTGATTAGAACGGATTACGAATTAGCCACTGTTTGTTATAAGTCGGCTGATAGTCCTAAGAGACATTTAATGTAAGTAGATGATAAAAATTGTATCCTGAATACAATTTTTATTCTGTCCTACATAATCCCTTTCCATAGTGTCCATTCTTGAAATTAAAAGTTTAGTTATGTTTCATCCCTGTTTCGTGTATTATGCTGTATACCTAGTCGTCGACAAGAATGAAAAAAAACGCCTTGTTCTATTGGAAAGATATAAAAAGAGAATGTATCTTTTTATCGTTGACTGTAAAAGAACGAAATTTCAACACAAATATTTTTGCACTTATAATGAACTATGTACATTCATTATTCATTACTCATTCTTGTTATAGGCTCCATTGCGTATTTTGTTTTGGCATCCTTAAAAAGCTTCTATACTCCGGAAATAATCTTATTTTTCTATTTTAACCCCCGACGCATAAAGAGGGGTGTTGTTTGACCTGTCTATGTGTATGGATGTATCTGTGTCTATGTCTGTGGCATCATAGCTCCTAAACGCAGTAACCGATTCGGACGCGGCTCTTTTAAATTCAAACATAGTTTAATCGAGGTAGTTCCTAGCTAAGTTTTATCAAAATCGGTTCAGCCGTTTTTTAGATATTGAGCTTTGAAATGAATATGTCTTGGCTCTCCCAACTTTTCTATGTTTGTGAGGAAGGTAATAAGAATATTATTGAAAATATATATAACGCCTGCATTCCATCTTCATTCATAAAGGGCTGAATCTAAGATGGCTTCCGTTGCACAGCTGATCGCTTCAAATACGTTGGGGGTAGATGACGTAACGAATGAATTTGAAAAATTCTTAGGTTATTGACCTTTTAACCGTTGCAACGTCACCTGGCTGTTGTTTAATATTTCAACCGCTTCTTATTAGGAACCGTTTCTTTATTATATTATCGGGATAAAATTTAATTAGAAATAAAAATGACGATTAGTTTTTATGACGAAACACTAATACCTAACTCATTCGGAAGACAATTGAAACGTATCTTTACAACAATATATTAAGTAGTATGGAAAGAAGATTTAAACAATAACTGTATTTACGGACAGCAAAATTTTCATCTATGAAACGATAAAAAGGGGAATGTTGAGACTTGAAAATGAAACTAAGTCGAACCGAAAATAAAATTACTGACACTTTTTCGGAAAAACAATATTCTAGCGAACGGCTATTCGAGCAAAGGATACGTAACCTCTCAGAAGCAGTTGTTCTCGATTATAGAAGTGATTCTAACCGTCTATTCCAATCATTTTACTATCATCGTCATCAACATATCTACAGATTAATCACGTTTCTAATAGATCAATTAAACCAATATCCGGCCGTCCTCGCCATGTCTGTCTTCAATCCAATCTTCAAATGAATCTTTAAAAGTGGCTGATGATTATGATGTAACACCGAAATTACACTAGTAAGATTTGTTTAAGTTGCAGGACATTGCAGGGCTGTGAAGCGAACGAGTTAAAAGTAGTCTATCGAGCGCCGCAGTGTAATACAACTTGCAAAAAAAATCCTTTCTGTCTGTCTGTCTTAGGCAACATCTCTTCGAAGGGCCGAAATCGCTCCGAATCTTATCTTCCTTTTTAGCCTTTGTCTGCTGCGGTGTCCGTCACACACGTGGAGCCCAATTGGTAGTTATTTTGGCCCAAGCCATCTGTTCCACTAGTTTTACGGTATTTGTGCTCAATTTGAGATTGACCTTTCTAACCCCCAACGCAAAGAGAGGGGTATTATTATTATTAGTTTGACGCGTGTAAGTGTATGTCAGTCTGTGTCAGCTGGATTTGGACGCGGTTTTTTTTTAATCGAAAGTTACTTTAATCGCGACGGTTCTAAGCTATGATTCATCATCATCATAATCCATCCAGCCATCCGGTTTTTGAGATATTGGCCCTGGAAATGAAAAATTCGGTTTTTTTTTTAACTGTCAGTTTCTCCAGGGCTCTGAAACGTATGGACGGCGAGGACGTGTTCGGTCGTAAGATCAGCACGCGGTACTCGCGCGGGCTGCCGCCGTCCTTCCACGCGTACTCAAGTGACGAGGGCTACAGCACCGGGTCGCTGCCGTCGGCGCCCGAGCCGCCGCGGCCCTTCCTGCCGCCGCCCGTCATACAGGTCAGTTAACGTAACACTTTCACTAGAGGGGCTTCTAAACGGGCTTTATTTTTGCTGCCATATGTGGCCGGCAACAGTAGGAGTCTTTTCGTAATAAGAGTCGGTCAACAATAGTTGCCGGCCAACATGCTTATAGCAGGAAAATTATGCCCATTTAGAGGCTCTTTTTATAGTTTTTAACCGAAGTGGTGATGCAATTACGATACTACCGAAATTACACAAATATTTTATAGCATAACGTGTACTTACAGATTATTTACATGTTAAACTTATAATACTCTGTTTTGTGTCAGTGACTAGACATCACATTCACGTCAATATGAGTCTTTGTCAAAGCTGCACGAAGTTCTACATTGATGTGAATTTTGACTTGTACTTCAGTCGTTTTACAATCCGATCCGATGTTGTGCTTTTAAGGGTTAGCTAACGGTTTTTTAATGCGATATAGGCCTGCGTTTGACCACAGTCACGCCGGATGGTAAGGTGTAGTATACAGATGTATAGATGCACGCTTGAACAGATATCATCACTAGTCATCGTTATCGACGTGCACTTTTCTTAGCAAAGTATGGTTGACAAAAAAACAAATACACAAGTATTTAAAATTTGTATAGGTATTTCCAAAATTATGAGATTTATAATACATATTTATAATCATTTATCCAAATTGGGATCCTTTCGCCTGCCATAATTTTATAAGTCATAATGTAACGTTTGTCATAATTTTTGTTGGTCATGTTTTTTTCCTATTTCATAATTTTTTAAATGGTCATCCTGTACAATTCTATAGGTTAGGTTTGTTTTATAACAATTCTGAAAAATGAATGGTTTCAGAGAAAAGAAGAGTTATGTCAAACATTACATTATGACTAACAATTTTCGACAATCATACGTGTACTTAAAGACGCCACTTGAAATACTTGAATAGCAACTCTAGACACAATGTGCATTGGATTATTATTTATTTAGAATAAAATAAACACTACGCGTAGATTTTTAACTGAAGTTGTATTTTTATGAAATGTCATTTGACGTATATTGTTTTAAAAATATATTAGGGCGAAAAAGGTTTTGTACCGTAAATAATAATATCTAGTGGTGTAGAGAGGTGTAATCCTAAGGTAAGTATTTATTTCATAGTTAAGAACAAAAGTGAATATTCGAATGTATTTGTTTTTTCTGCCAATCATACCCTTTGCTACGAAAAGTGCACGTTGATAACGATGACTGATCATCACCACAGCTTTTTTGGGGTTTGCCTTTTAATGGCTACTATGGGTAACCAATGTCAATAAACCAATTTTAGTACCGTGTACCTGTCTAATTATATGTATGCATGGGCGAAATGTGAGAGTACCCTCATGTCTTTATCTAGTTCAACAAGCCAGGGTTGACTTTAAATCTCACTGTTTGTTTTGTGTTCCATCCTATTTTTAACTGACTTCAAAAAGAGGATTTTTTCAATTTGTCGGAATAAATAACAATTACTTCTAGAAGTAAGGAAACGCTTTATTGTACAGAAAATACGGAAATAAAGGCAAGTTACAAAGAATAAGGTACAAAGGTGCACTTATCCCTATAAGGGATTTCTACCAGTCAACCTTAGTGCGGTAGAGAGGAGTGTTAATTAAGAAGTGTTTTATTCTTTTTTCGTTGATTGTTGTATAATGTGAGTGTTTGTCGCTAGGCGCCGACAGAGGGCGGCGCGCCGCGGCCACCGTCCGTGGCGCCGGAGTGGGCGCTGGCGCTGCAGCAGCTGCCGGCGCCCACGCCGCCGCCGCTCGACTTCTGCCCGCCCCCCGCGCCGCGCCCGAGGCGCATCCGCGGCATGCACGGTCAGTGCACACGAGGGAAATACACGCTTTCATTGGGAAATAAACCAGTCATTCATTCACTCGTTTGTTATTATTGATTCGTGTATCATTTCTTCTTTCATACGTTAGTTCAATCGTCATTCATTCGTTCAACATTTACCCATTTAATATTCGCACGTCCTAAAATACAGTCGAACATACGAATGAGTATTGAAATTACTTGTGATGGTGGCAAGTAAAATAATGAAATATAGGACCATTAAGTGATTCATAATTTATGGTATTTATATTGAATCTGATGAATTTGATAAATACCTACATCATCATCATCATGTCAGTCGGAAGACGTCCACAGCTTGGACATAGTATCAGATCAGACCTACATAATATCAATATCAACTTATAGCACCTCGCCAATGCCAAACTATCGCTCTTAAAAATTCCAATATGAATTATATTGTTGTCAGGTTCCGTGAACCTGGACCGTTCCGGTTGTTCGTCGAGCAACAGCGGCGACGACAGCCGGCAGCGCGACAACAGCCAAAGCCGGGCCGTCTCGCCGTGGAACTCCTCGGCCTCCTTCAGCGACCAGAACAGCGAGTGCGAGGACTCCTCCGCCGAGCTAACCGTCACCAACCTGCCGCCTTTCGACCCTGCCGTGATCCAAAACATGCTCACCAAACTGTTCAGCCAGTACGTTTCCGTCGTCAAAGTGCTGGTCTGGGTCTACAATGATGGGCCGATCGCTACGGTCGTTCTTAGATCCGAATGGGACGCCAGGCTCGCCATCGCTCGTGTGCACAAACGTCGTCTCGATAACCAGTGGACTGGACGCCGATTAGAGTTGGCTCTGGGCAGGCCGTCGCCGGCACCGAACCAGGAGGTTCTTCGCGCGAGACTGAGAGCCATACTCTTGGACCAAACCAACCATGCGCTGCCTTTGTTAAGATTGAGAGATGCCTACGCCAGTCGCCATTGCTGCGCGCTAACTACCTCCGACATAGCTCGGTTGAAGGATACCGTGATTATCCACGAGGGTTACGGACGTCTGGTCCAGCTGACGGATCTAACACCTGTGACTGAGTTGGACATGGAGGAAGCTCCCTGGAAGTGCCACATCCACGGTGGCTTGAGCACCGGCCACGAGGATGGCAGCCGCATCTTGCAGCCCGTGTTTATGGATATATCTGTTCTGGCGAAGAATACTTTGGCTTTGTTGGATACGCATGGAGGGAAATTGCCGTTGTTGAGGTTAGTAGCTTTTCTTTTGGAATACTTCTGCTGTCCCCACTGATGCGATAATGTGGAGTTATTCTAGTCATTTGTAATCAAGTCTCACTCCAATATCTAAAGTTCTGCAATGGGGATGTTTTTAAGTTACCTCAAGTACAAGCGGGCCAAAATCATGACCTGCATACTGAACTATATGGGCACACAACTTTGAGCACAGGTTTGGAAATCATAGTGGCCTAGTGTGTGACAGTTTTATGTAGATACTAGCTGGTATCCGCGACTTCGTCTGCATAGAATTCGTTTATAGCTATCCCGTGGGAACTATGCAGGTACTGTAAAGCTTCAGTGTGAAAGAAAAGAGTGAAAAACATCCTTACATCCATACCCACAAACTTAGGCGTTTATAATGTCAGTAGGGTTTCCAACCACAAGATGCCGCTGGCGGTTGTTGGTTGTTTCGCAGACTGTTCTAGTTGTATTTGTTGTTCCATTCCCCACAGCTTCGTGGAATGCTACGAGGCGCAGTTCAGCGCGTTCGCGTACGACGCGCATCACGGCGTGCCGCTAGAGCTGCTGCTGCACGCGGCGCCCGGCGTGGAGCTGCGCGACAGCCCCTCGCGCCACCTCGTGCGCCCCGACGCGCCCCAGCCCCCCAGTGAGTACTGCGGCGTGCCGCTCATCACGTCATCATCATCATCGCTCGCGGAGATCATTTTTGCGAAGTTAAATACTTCATTGATAAATTGGCAATTTAACTGCATAGTGAGAAAGTTGTCTAACCGACATACCATTTGTGTGTGGCAGGCGAGAGCTCCCGCTCGAGCGAGCGCGAGCGGCCGCGCACGGCGCCCGCGCTGGAGCCCATGCTGGCGCTGTTCGAGCGCGAGCTGGTGGACCTGCTGCGCGCTGCGCCGCGCTGCTGCATACCGTTCAGCAAGTGAGTACTGCTGCAGTGCTCTAATGTACGGAACACTCCCGTATATAACGCGAATATAGGACGACATGGAACTGCGGGCGGTAGGACCTTGTGCGAGGTCCGTCCGGATCGCTACCACAATCTTACTCGCTAATCCTGCCGTTAAGCAGCAGTGCTTGCACTGTTGTGTTCCTCTTAGCTCTCTAAGTTGGCAACGCATCTGCAAACCCTCCGGTGTTGCGGGTGTCTATGGGCAGTGGTATTCACTTACCATTAGGTGACCCACTTGCTCGTTTCCCTTCCTCGTATAAAAAAAGACATGGTTCGGACTAATTCGTAGTCCTTCCTCTAGGAGCGCTCGCCTCGGCGGCAGCTTCCATTGAATTTTCTCTTTTTATGTGCAACAAAGACTTTATATTCATACACACAAGGCGTAAATTTAAAAAAGAAATTACAATATTACAATCTTTAAAATATTTCGTTTGTACTCAGACTCATCCCCGCTTTCCACCATCACTTCGGCCGGCAGTGCCGCGTGGCCGACTACGGATTCACCAAATTGCCAGAGTTGCTCTCCGCTCTAAGCAGCACTATCGTGGTTTGTCTCAGTGCCTATTTTATTAATTGAATAATCAAAAAAAATATTAAAAATGACAACTTTAGTCTAGGAGGTAATTATCATTTCAACTAACAACCTTATATTTATCATTCACATTTTCTTGGCCACAGGTCCTAGGCTCGGGTTCATACCGCATCATCACCATATCGGCAGCCGCGCAAGGCCGCCGTTGGACCGTAGACTTGCTAAAACTGCTGAAGGCAGTGCCCGGGCGCGCGCTGCACCCTGCCGACATCCCACTCTTATACCAGGACACTTTTGGCAAAGCCTTTTCGACAGCAGACTATGGAGTGTGCACTCTCGGGGAGCTGATGAAGCGAGTGACGCCGGGGGCGGTCGTTATGTCCCCCGACGGCACGGTGGCGCTGCCGCGGCGCACCCCCACTCCGGAGGAGAAGGGACGCACCGTGCAGTTTGCCGTGCAAGCTGTCGAGTTGCTGTGCTATACGCCTAATCTGAGGGTGAGTTGGTATGGTTGGTAATGATGGAGAGTCTAGCTGCTTTTGGGTGAAGCATAGTTTGCTTACTTAAGACTTGTGGCTCTGTGAGCTGTAAACCTCGCGACCAGTTTTGAATTTTTTTCTTTTTTTTTACTAAAAAACGAATACTTAGACAAAAATCCTCTATAATTTTGATTATCCAACCTGATTACAAAATTTCGCGAAGGTCGACTCATTTTTGAAACCTTACAAAAAAAAAAACAAAAAAAAATCGTCAAAAAAAGTATAAAATTAGCGAACCTACTCGTAGACTTTCAAGAGAATCTGTTAAGAAATGCGAACTGTAAAGGAGGAACAGCCGCACATGCGAAAAAAAATTCTGAATCTGAAACTGGGACTTCGTTCGCTGGGTCATTATAGACTTTCAGTTTTTGTAATACAGCCTGTGATTCTTTTGTAGTGACTTATCTCAAAGCCTCCATTTCTTTGACAGATGGAATTCTCCCGTTTCGTACCCGCATACCACGCTCACTTCGGTTCCCAACTGCGCGTCGCCCACTACGGCTGCGTCAAACTAGTAGACCTGTTCGAAGTGATCCCGGATGCCGTAACAGTGTACACAGAAGCGAGCGGCGAGCGCGGCGTGCGCCTCGCCTATAGGACCGCCCGCGCCGTCGTCGCACAGAGACTGAAAGCTCTAGGCCCGGTCACCATAGAAACGCTCCCCGGCGCCTACGCTGCCCAGTTCGGCGCGACTCCGCAACCCGACGTGCTCAATGCCTCTACCTTAGAAGAGTTAGTTTACGCGGCCGGCGGTTGCATCGAGTCTGGCTTCATCCGAGCGCCCGGCGACGCCCCGCAGTGGGTGATGTCGTGCCTCGCCGCCGGCGCGGTGCTCTCGGCGGACCGGAGCGTAGCGCGCGGTTCCACCGAGGAGTACTTCTCGAGCGCTTTCCGGAAGCTTCGCAACTGCGAGCCCGACCTGCGCAACCTGGCGGCGGCGGGGGTGGTGGCGTGCGCGAGCCGCCGGCTGCAGCTGACGGCGGCGTGGCGCCTGGTGTGGCGCGTGGCGCAGATCCTGGCCGACAAGGAGGAGCCGATGCTTGCCATGCCAATTTTTGTCGAGTACACTAATCGATTCGAGCCCGTGTTCCCGTGCGCGGATTTAGGTGAGATCCTTTTAAAAAAATCCTTCCTATACACGCTTCTCTTTTTGTATCCTAGAAAATATTGGCGTGCAAACTTTCAATCTAGTTCTAGACAGACAATCAGTGAATCAGGGGAAGACGGAATAATTTTGATTTTAGTAATTCCAAACACGTTCTCAATTATTGTCAAAATTCGAATATTTACGAAGTGTTATAAAATTAATTTGGAATATTTCTGCAAATGGAAGTTACAATTGCTTCAATAAATTTCGTCGTTATTCAAAGTGTGAAGAAGAATCAAAGACAATGAATGACATTGGCAACTTCCAATGAAAAAAGCCTTAAGCTGCAAACGCTCAGATTAGTGGGACAGCGCGGCGCGGAGGCGATATCAATTTTCATATTCAAACTTCTATGAAAGAGGCCGCATAGAGCACTGAGATTGCTCATTCGGACTAACCCGATCATTAGCTGTAATGTTCCTAATTAATTTGATATCACCTTGGTATGTCTAAAAGCAGTGTTGCGTGAACAGCCGTTGAATGTGGGCAGGTTTCGAGAGCGTGGTGGAGTTCCTCCGGTACTACCGCGAGGTGTTCGTGGAGACGGGCGCGCGCTGGGCGCTGCGCGCGGGCGTGGCGCTGCCCCGCTGCCGCGACCTGCCGCCGCGCGAGGACTACTCGCTGCACGACACGCCGCCCGGACAGAAGGTACACACACGCAAACTCTCTTTTATTCGTTCCCGTTGACCAGAGTCGCACCACTGTCGCAATCTTCCTAATAGCTCAAAACTTTTTTTCTCGATATCGTTAGTCGAAGTACATACATACATGCTTTTATCTACACACATTATAAGTCCTCTATAATGCGTTCAGAAACCGTAGAAAATGACCAGCATTGCAGTACGACGACGCCTTCGCCGCCAGCCCCAGCACCACCACCACCCCAGCAGTAAAGTAATAGTGTTTCGATTGATATTTTATATTTTTTACAATAAAAAAAAACAGTTTACGAAACGTCAGCTCGGTATGTTTGTCTATGATAAAAAAAAAACAGTCAAATTCGTGACAGATATGGGTATGATATATGCCTTCGGCTTCTGAATCCATCTTAGAGTACTTATAATATGTGTGTAGATAAAGTAATGTATGCAACTCCACATAATTAGGCCTTAAAACAATCGTGTGATCCTATTATGAAACTCAGTTTCGCCTCGTTTCATAAAAACACACTCGTGTTTTAAGGACCCTCATTATATGTAGCAGTTGCATAAACTACTATTACAGTTCCTGCAATTTGTACTGAAAACGAGTCGATGTGTGCGTGAGAGCGGCTCGTATCGCGGAAACATCAAATACAATTGTATTTGAACGTACGTTCGTACGTACGTAACGTAATTGAACGTACTATCGAACCAACTGAATCGTGCCCACCGTGGAAGCTTTTCGTAGAACATTGACATGGTGATATCGCATTGCCTGACAAGGAAAATCATTATTATGACACTTACAGTAAGAACGAACTACGGTGATTCAGGAATCAAATGGTTGGACTGTACATTAAAACATTTGACCACATGTTAAGCCCAATCGCCATCGCAAATTCGGGAACTAAAACACACTCTATGCACACTTTATCGTTTCAGGGTTCACGTGTGTTTGAATCTCCGAAGACCAGTATTTGGTGCTCGCCGCCCGCGAGCGCCCTTCCCGCGCCCACTGCGTTGCTTGTGCAGGAAAGTAAACGTACGTACAATAATACACTTTTTTTTAAAAAGCTTACTAATTTGGACGTGACGCAAAACATGCTCGGTATTTTTCATCGTTTTAGACGACAAGATAGATTGTTTTAGTATTTCCATGTAACTTCGTTGCGTAATGTTAAAAGGTCTCCGTTATCCGCAGGCCGCATTCGCCTGGCAGCGCAGTTCGACGCCTTACAGTAAACTGCATCCCACCTACATCGAGACGATACATTCCTTCCAATTTTTATTTATCTTAAGTAAAAATTGCATGTGTTCCAATGTCATCCCGACTAACCGAGGATTGTATCCAGGGTCGCAACGAATTTTATCATCTAGACTAATACAAGTGTCCTATCAAATGTGATGTCAATAACAATAATGTTCTAGATCGTATATTTTTGTGTGTTTATTTAGGTTAAGAATTGCTCGCGCATTCGGAAAATGTTATTGAGATAATCGTAAATTCAGTATGATTCTGGTGAGTGGAGTGCTATGTCGAATGTTGTGTTAAAAAAAGATATGTAATTGTGTAGTCTATATTTATTACACGCTTGTTTTACTTTATTGACAGAAAGTATTCTAATTTATGGTTTAGGAATTTTCGGGAATCTTCCCAATTCATGTGCTCGTTCTTTTCTTGCGAGCACCGTATTAATGCACGAGGTTTGGTTAATTCATTGATCGTGATGAACCAATCATTTCAATGTGAAGTATTATTAACCTCTCTTTTTATCATTTGACATTTACTTGTATTTTTATTATAGTTACGTACAATCCTTGGCATCTTACAAAGACCTTCGGTTTTCGTCGGAAAATATCTATATTATATCCTAGGGATGCCGACGAAGCACGACCAACTTTCTAAGTTCTCACGGACTGTACTTGCAATGGAAGACTGGAACATGGAACCTTTATATTGATATTTCGAGGATTTTAATGTTAAGGAATCATCATTTAATTTTATATTTGTTCAAGGGGACTAATGAGAACTTTCTTGGAATATCAATATTTGATGTCTTAAGAGATTTCAAAGCTCAAATATTAGTGTCGTAATATTGATTATTAATTTTTACCTATATTATACAAAACGAATAACATTTTCCGAATGTTAAATAAAAGTACAATATTCATAATGTATGTTTGTTTTGTCATAAGAATTTTATCCTTTATACATGATCTCCACCAAATCGCTGTAATATAGGCCTTACCCGTTTTGTTGAAATGTTTGTAATAGTTGTTACTGTACAGTCTTAATTGTTTTACTTCGTCGGTTATAGAAAATATCACTGTTTCAAATTTCTGTAATTTTAGAAAACGATTTTACTGACTTATTTGGAGGGTAAATTTTATTATGATGTCAGCAATGTTAACATTAAGAGAAAAGGTCTCTATGACCCGGTTCATGGTCCTTTCAACCGTAAGGTTAGAGTCAATTATAGATGTTCAAATTTTTTACGAAGTTTGTATATTTTAGTGATAACAAATAAAATAGTCAGTGAAATACTGGCTTGCTTCAGAATAGATTCTCAAAATGGCTTTTTAAAAACATATAATTATCATGTCGGTATTTTTTTTTATTGTGTCAAATGCTTTTCGAACGCTGTGTATAGGATCCTGCGAGAAGAAATTTTAACTTTATAAGTAAAGTTCTAGGTTCGTTGGAATGGATCTGTGACACGGCGTTAAAAAAATTAAATGTCTCCAGTTTTAAAAAAATCGTAAATTAACGGTTTTACGCGTCTTTTCCGACTTGGTAGAATACTTAGGTGCTTGTGTCTGTAATGCAGATATTTATTTTATTATGTCCCGATCGGCTAATCTTAGCTCCACATTAATACTAAGTTCGTAATATAGGTATGTAAGATTTGTACCGTACATTATTATATTAGATTCGTCGGGCTAACAAATGCATGAACACGGCCGCGGCAGTCCGGTATTTGCTAAAAAGGTCTTGCCGAGGCACAATGCATTTATTATTTATTGTTTTTTTATGAACTATGATGAATTATTTAAATGATTTTCTGGGAGAGTAACCGTAACCCTCCGTACTTTAATCGATTTTCGTTTATATAATCATTTATGTATGTATCTAGTGTTAGTTTTGTAAATAGTGTAAACCAATTGTGCAAGACTTTCTACTGTGATATTCATTACTGATATACCTAGGGACACAACTGGTATCAAAATTAATCCTTTCAGGTTAGTACATAAATATTATTGGTTAAGAATCAAGCTGCTTATTGTTAAGTCAACTCTGTTTATGTATATAGTGTACATATTTTTAATCACACGCGCAAAAATTGGTACAAAGAGTAGCATTAACTTGTTTAGGGGGTAGAGTATGTGGTGGTCCATACTGCTTAGTATTAATGTGGACATCAGCGGGGTGACCGCTCGCGTCGGAGGCAGGCCTTACGATGCAACGTTTTGTATAATTGAATTGCAATATTGTGGGTAAATATTTGTTTCCACGACTGCCAGTCAGCATTTTAAGAGAAATTGTATCCTGTCCTCGTATTAATAATTATTATAAATCTTGAAATATTGTTTCATAGATGTTTTTATTTTGAATTTACTTAAGACTAGCGGATACTTTAAGTACTTTTTAAGATAATGTTGTTTTTACTTTATGTGACCAATATCAAAGTTTTACAATTATAACAGTAAGTAGGTTTAAGTATTTGAAAGTACAGTAAGAGGGTAATTAATAAGGTATATAATTATCTATGTCTTCATAATTCTGTGATCTTTATTTTCTTTGTGTAGTGAACACTAATTTGTGTTGCCCTTGCATTGATTTGTCACTAATTGTGACAAATCAATGTTTGAAAGTAGTGTATGTTGTTAGTAATGCATGAAAAATGGATGTAGTGCTGGAAAATAAATGATATTTTTATAATAACTAAATTACGTGTTTATTTTCCGTCAAGTCCCGAAGCTCCCACTTCACACTAATGTAATGACATGATTTTATAGCTAAGACAACTTCGTTCAGCTTTGCAGCGTTTTAATAAAAGGTATCAAGATGAGTTTGGCTACTTTTTTAAATTCCTGTAGGTTTCAGCAAAAAAAGGAATTAGGCATAAAAGTTTTTAATTCTGTAAAAGGCATAATACCTACCATAATTTTATGGACCAAATAGAGTCAACCCATAATAACTGCAATGAATTGACAACAGTAGAAATCTAAAGTTGTTTATGACAATACTGATTTATAGTCAAACAACTTGTTATGATAATTTTAGCGTAATTCATTGACATAAATAGGTGTTTATTTTGAATAACTTGTGGTCGTATTAGAACACTTGTATTTTGTTGTATTTTCATATTTGAATTATCTGTTTTGAATTTTGAATGACGGTCTTTTGACCCTATATTTTATTATACAGTCAATAAATTTAATGTTTTATTGCTAATGATTATATTCAATCTACTTAATTGTATCTTTTTGCAGTACTGATATAGTGCTAGATCGTAAATTGTCTTATTATTCGTTTCTAGAATCAGGTATTTATTTTTTGATTTATGCTGGGCTACTATTCAAATATACACTGGTAGTTTTTTTTTTTTATATGAGTGACTCATCTCACCTATCGACGTGCCCCCACTGCCCTAATTCGGCTCGCAGATTCACTGCACGTGGGCTTAAGGTGCACGTGGGACGCATGCACAAAGATGTGCCCCGTACGTTGTCCTCAGGCCCCACGCAGCTTGTTCCTGATACGGTGTCTCAGCGGGCGCGGTCGCACGACTGCAGTGCTGTAGGTTTGGATGACTTAGCCACTTTTAAACGAACCGTGCGTGTGCTTCGTCATATTCCCAAGGGGGCGCGAAACCTGGCCGCGGGCAAATTGAGCGATCTCATCGACAGATGCATCGTTACTAATGGTGTACCTGAGTGGGTTGCAGTGCTCTCTTTTGCATACACAGCTCTTAAAGCACCAGAAGCGACAGGCGCTGGTAACCTTACGGCTAAGGTGAAGCGTAATGTCGACGCGGCAGGATCACCCATTGAATCCTTGAGCGTCGAGAGCGCGGGGACAGTGTCCTCGACGCCTCCCTCGGCTTTAAGGACTATACAGTCTAAAGTTTTTGACGGAGACTTGAGGGGGGCGGTCAGGGTACTTATGTCAGATGATGGAGTAGCGCCGTCGAACCCTGACACTCTTGCTGCCATGCGGTCGAAGCACCCGTCCCCGTGTCGGCTGTTGTCGTTTCCACCGGAACCGGATGGATCCGGTCCTACTGTTGAGGTAAAGGCTGAGGAAGTTGCACAGGCACTCGGCTCCTTCAATAGTGGTTCCGCTGCTGGTTTGGCCGGCATCCGTCCAGTGCACTTAAAGGAACTGATATCTGGATCGGCTGGTGATGGGGGGGTTCGGTTGCTCGTGAGCCTGACTAAACTGTGCAACTTCTTACTCAGTGGTCAATTGAGTACTTTGATTTGTCCTTATCTATATGGCGCTTCCTTGTGCGCGCTTTCGAAGAAGGATGGAGGTTTAAGACCTATTGCTGTCGGTAGTACGTTTCTTCGCTTGGCTGCCAAACTTGGGTGCCGTGTGGTGAGGGAGGAAATGGCCTCTTACCTGCGGCCTTACCAGTTGGGGTTTGGCACAAAGTTGGGCTGCGAGGCTGCTATCCATGCTACTCGAACATTTGCGCTGGACGCGGGGAACGCTGACTGTGTTATTGTTAAATTAGACATTAAAAATGCATTTAATTCTATTAAACGTGATGTGCTCCTAAATGAAGTCAGAGAGAGGGTGCCGTCCCTCTATCCTTTCCTTTTTCAAGTTTACTCGTCTCCTTCTAACCTCTTCTTTGACAATTCCCTTATACTTTCCCAGGTTGGTGCGCAGCAGGGAGATCCACTGGGTCCTCTAACGTTCTGTCTTGCCATTCATAAGGCCATATCGGACCTCCAATCCCCTTTGAACATCTGGTACCTGGATGATGGTACCCTCGGGAGAAAGCCTGAGAGTGTTCATCAAGATTTGGTCGCTCTCCTTCCACGGTTCCGAGAGCTGGGATTGGAGGTCAATACGGGTAAATGCGAATTTTTCCCTTGCAGTTCCAAATCTCGTGGTTCTTTTCCCTTATTTAGTGCTTTACTTCCCGGTCTTAAAGAGTTATCAGCTCAAACTTTCAATCTCTTGGGATCCCCTATTTTCCCGGAAGCAATTCCTGAAGCCTTCGAGTTGAGGAGGCAGCTTCTCCTGACTGCTGCGGGAAGGCTCAAAAATCTTCCGGCCCACGTTGCCCTGCTCTTACTGCGTGTCTGCTTTGCTGTTCCCAAGCTGACCTATTTCTTGCTCACGGTTCCAACTTGGCTATGCTCGGCGCAGATTGACTCGTTTGATTTCGTGTTAAGGGAGACGGTTGAATGCTTGCTGAATATTTCCCTTAATTCGGACCAGTGGGACCACGCTTCTCTCCCCATTCGGAACGGTGGATTAGGCATTCGGCGCGTGCGTGACGTGAGTCTGCCGGCCTTCCTGGCGTCGGCGGCTGGGGTTGTGGACCTTGTGGCTGACATTTTTTCTTTAAATGGTTGCAAGGCTACCATACCTTATGCTTCTGATGCTCGGTCGGCCTGGTTGGCTGTCAATCCGGGTGCACCTGTGCCTGAAAGTGAACACCTTCAGTGCTCGTGGGACGATGTGGGGGTGAGGAGGGTGTTCGATTGCCTGGTCGGGGGGGCTGTGGGAGTGTACAGGGCGAGGCTTAACGCTGTGTCTAGGCCGGAGTCCGGGGCGTTGCTGCACGCGCTTCCGTCTCCGCATCTGGGAACACTCCTCGACGACGACTCTTTGCGGGTGGCTGTGGCGCTCCGCCTGGGCTGCGATGTTTGTGAACCTCATGTATGCATCTGTGGCGCTATGGTGGAGAGCAACGGTCACCACGCCTTGAGCTGTTGTCGCTGTGCGGGGAGATTTCCGCGCCATCACGCCCTGAACGACATCACCCGCAGGGCGTTAGTGTCGGCTAACGTCCCGTGCGTATTGGAGCCTCCAGGTCTTAGCCGGTCAGACGGCAAAAGGCCTGATGGTTTGACATTGGTACCTTGGCAGAGGGGAAAGTGCCTGCTTTGGGACGCCACATGCGTCAGTACTTTTGCATCTTCGCACCTCAGTCGCACCACGAGGATGGCGGGGGCGGCTGCTGAAATGGCAGCCAAAAAAACGCACGAGAAGTACTCGGCACTCACAAACTACTTGTTTGTCCCGCTTGCGGTGGAGACGAGTGGTTGTTGGGGCTCTGAGGCTAAACGTTTTTTTAAAGAAGTAGGGCGCCGTCTTCGTGAGAGGGGTCTTGACCCTCGCTCCGGGTCGTTTCTGGTGCAAAGATTGTCCATCGCAGTTCAAAGGGGTAACGCGGCGAGCGTGCTGGGCACCTTTGCGCCTGGAATGACGCGGGGCGGGTTATTTGACTAATTTTGACTTTCTTGTTGTTGTGTGACATTATTTATTTTGGTCAAACAATACGTTTTGAACTTTTGATTAGATTAAACAGGTTCATCCACCATTAAAATTCCTCTCATATTTCGTTTTCTAGATTTTTTTACCGTACATCGGCAAAACCTACTAAACACTGTCAAAACTGTCAACAAACAGCGTGATTTTTCTGAGTTGCCAATTAATATCTTTGCAGAGTTATTATGGGACGATTTTATGAACCGTAAAAAGTTCAGCAAATGTTAGCGAAGTCTATTTAACTGAAAAATATGAATCACCCATTCATATCAGGTGAACATAAAAAAAAACCATTTATACCATTTGTTGCTTCTGCTGGTTTACGATTCTAGTGTATCATTTATTTATTTTACGAAAAAAATTCACAGAGATTATTCTTCCCAGACTTGCTGAAATATTTATGGTTCATTATCTGAAACCCTGTTGATGAATTCAAAAGAACTGGAGCAAATAGATTGAATACTCTTACACCACACCTCATTCACAACTTTGAATATACATTCCCTGGATGACATTATCAATATTATATTAAAATAATAACCCCATTGCTAATTACTAATATCGATTTATTTCAATCACAAACAATGCCTATTATATATTAATGTGTACAGGGAACTATTCACTGGCCGCTGAAAGCCTGCTTACTCTTTAGTCTGGTTGGACAGCGGGCCGTGACGCCTCTCCCAAATCATGCGGTGTTTCTGCTTCATGTATGCTTTCCTAGCGTCGCCGTATGCACCAAGATCACCGTCTGTTAGTAAAATAATAGTAGTTTGTGCAACTGCTACATAATGGTCCTTAAAACACGAGTGTGTTTTTTGAAACGAGGCGAAGCTGAGTTTCATAATAGGTTCACACGAGTGTTTTAAGGCCTAATTATGTGGAGTTGCATACATTACTTTATCTACACACATATTATAAGTACTCTAAGATGGGTTCAGAAGCCGAAGGCATATATCATACCCATACCTGTCCCGAAATTGACTGTTTTTTTTATCATAGACAAACATACCGAGCTGAGGTTTCGTAAACTGTTTTTTTTTATTGTAAAAAAATAATAATATCACATTATTATTTATACATGTCGGACTGAACTCGACTTATATACGTGAGTGATCCGTTTTATTTCACTATGATTGTAAATTACGTTGGTTATAAATTTGAAACATTGAATTCGATATCGAAAAGTCATTACGATATCGAATTCGATGTCGTAATGACTATTACTTTACTGCTGGTGATGGTGGGTGATGCTGGGGCTCGCGCTGTCGGCGAGAACGCGACGGCGTAAGCTTGGGTCGCCTAAGACCGGATGCATAGAATTTACCGCAAATGAAGCGATATTTGTCACTGATGGCAACATAGTTTTCTCCGCCATTTAGTTCTGCCCCTCCCCTCATTCCGCAATCGGCGTTGCGATAAGCGAGACACGTGCACCGGAGCTTTAAAAAAAATATGCCATTTTTTTTAAAAATTCGGCGATCCGGTCTTCCCTCCAAAACTTTAATTCGAAATTAAGGTGAGTATTTATCATTTTATTGCTTTTGAAGTTAATGTTTGCGTAGAATTATCAAATGTTCTTTATATTTGTATACTTTATTTACGCCTAGGACGTCTGTAGGCCTAGATCCGGACTTCCCTCCTATTGCCAAAGATCGGACTAATCACTAAGGTACTTAAAAAATCCAGCAGTTCTCAAAAGGTCGGATCCAAATAAAGGGGTAGGAACATTTCACTGAGCGAGCTGGCATAGTGCCGAATAGATACATTTATATATTACGTGACTTCAGTCCTTTTTTGCAAATGACCTATGTATATCCGGTCTTAAATTGACCGTCTAAGAACGCTCCCCGGTTGAGTCATTAAAGTTTGAGAATCTCAATTTAGCTCCAATTAGCCTGAGGAGGGAAGACCGGACTAAAAAACGCCAAAAAGAAAATAATTGTTTGTCCTAGTCAAACCAAGTGGAATTGCAGGACGATTTTGTGATACGTTATTGTTAACTTAAGATCGGATATTTTCCTTCTATACACTCTAATGCCGTACCAACAGAGTTGAAATTAGGCAGTAGTCCGGACTTAGGCCTCACTGAAGTTTCTTGAAACATATCCAGAAAAAAAAATACCGTCACTTTGAAGGCGTGTCTCACACAAACTATTGTGTTTATCAAAATAAATAAAATATGACCACATTATTTTGTTTATTGTTAATAACTTCCATTAACATTCCATGAAGAAAAAAGTCGTAGCCAAATGGAAAAAAAAACTGCGATATGGTAGTAAATCGAAAAAAAGCGTCCGATCTTAGGCGACCCAACCATACTGAAATGCTGGTCATTTTTTACGGTTTCTGAACTCATTATAGAGGACTTATGATATGTGTGTAGATAAAGAATAAATTGTTACAGCAACCATGATATTATAGACTAAATACAATATTACATTCATAGTAGGTAAATAGTGTTCGAATAGAACCAGTTGCATTTTTGGTCGTCATTGTAACTTTCGTAGTTATTTTAAGTGAACTGTCAGAAAAAAGTGGTTAATTGGGTCTTTTAAGAATATTCAACTTGGGCGCGGAAGTAACAACTACTTCCTGTTTATAATGTGATATCATTGAACAGTAACAACATAATAAACATGATTCAGTGGAGAACTGTAGCCAAGATGCTGACTAGTGAAAACCGTTAAAACGCCGCGCCATCATCGCATCTTAAATGGTATTTTACGTTAAGTCTCGGGCACAAGTGAATATAGAATTTTGGCTAGTGAACATGAATAAACACTAGTGTTAATTTACAACAGTAAGCTTGTTGGCTATTACAAACTTTTCATGAATGAAAAAAGGACATTTCTAATAAAAAGGTATCATGTCTTCACTTGATTACTGGGAGTCTAGCATGCTAGTATTAACTGTAATCATAAAGAATTCGCCCGTTCAAACTAGCCCACTGGTTACCAAAAATCCAAAATTTAATCACCAAATAGGCAGTTAAATGCTCTTTTTTACACATCATTTTTTGAGTCTATCAGCACTTTCGGAAAGACCATGATTGCCAAGAAGAATGTGCCGCAAGAAACTTGGCTAAGTTAGATAAGAATGTACACTGTCACTGACAATACCTAACTTATTAGACCTACAAAACAATACAAAATATTCTTTATTGAACACTACAAATTAGTAGGTACAATAATATTACCAAAAAGAAATCTGGGTAGTTAACTTACGCCACCTATGTAATCTGCTATTAGGTAGAGACTCATTCCACAGACGGATTAGATTTTACTTACATTTGATGAACCAAGCTTCTTCAGCATCCTTGTACTTTTCCCAGAGAGGTTTGCAAACGGTAAGGTGGTCCGGTGCTTCATATAACATGCAGTCCTCATAACGTTGACGCAGGATGCTCAGGATTTCAGAGTCAACAGCTCTGGAATGCATCATCAGATTAATTTATTAACTGATTTAGACCACTGAGAATCATATCAGAACCATTAAAATGTATGAAATAAAATATCACAACTATTTGCGGTCTATTATTTAATACTATGAATAAATATTCTTTGTCAATTATTTTTTGTCCAGCTGCTTAACGGATTTTTCTTTGCATTGTCATTGTATATTTTATTTTTAAGTAACCAGTATACTTTAAATGCTTTAATTTTGGTCCACCTGTGCTAAATGCTGTAAGGTAGCTCAGCTCAATTTGTATTCAATACCCACTAAATAAGCAAACCTACTATCTAATATGTAAGTATACTTATAGATATGAACACCACACCTGTTTACAACAAAACAATAACAAACTTCACTTGGAACATCCAATTGGAAAGTACACTAAGTATGTAAAATTGTTCCATTTATTCATGTAATCATGCGGATTCTGAAGAAAAAAATGCAAAATAATATTAGTTATAGGATTCTAACACAATAAATATCTACTTTGTCAAATAAACATAAATTTGGCTTTACAACTTGATTTTTTATGCAAATGCTCTCTGAGAGTTATTTTTTTGGGATCTAGATTTTACATATTAAGGGAAAAACTTAGATCTGTACCATATTTCGTTACAAATTACCGAATTTTGGTACACAGATATTATTGCCATAGCAGTAGGATTCTGTTGGTCTTTTATGTACAAACCCTAGAACAACTGTAGGTACTGCTAAACCGGATTGCTGAGCATGATAACATCAGTATAAACTAAGTCTAAGGGTATTTAGTATATCTAAATCCAAAAACTAACCTATCCCGTTTGAACTGCGAGTTTGCCTCGAAGTCGCAAACTACGTCATCCTCGTAGCACTGGTCGATGGTCGGCACGCGGCGGTAGGTCTGGTGGTACCATGGGTACTGCTTCTGGTTGGGCTCCACCACCGACTCTGAACAACAACAAAACCATCAACTCCAAACTTATATAACTATCGCGTCTGTGTACCACACGAAATTACCTCTGAACCACGTTACAGGTGCATCAATCGTTCTATAAATAGCATTTACAAACGCCTTGAACACATTGTCCTGGCCTGGAACTGGTGGGTCTCCTGCGCCCATTCTTAGTGTATTTTTATTAAATCAATCAAATGAAACCAATGCTATGAATCGAGAAATGATTTTTTCGATTTCGACGTTGACATTGACACTGACGTTTTAATGACATTTGTTTTCTTTTTACCTTAATCCGCTTCTGTAGAGGACAAAGGCAGATATGTCCATAAAGCCTGTTCTAAAGGCCACAATGCCATCACTACGTAGAGTTCCTCTCACAACTCCAACGCAATTGTATCTAGTGACCCGGATATACCTACTAATAATGAGCATTGCAACGAGTAAGCATATGTATGTATGGGTGCCTTTATGCTACAGGAGGCAAGAAGAATAATCTCAGATAATATTGAACATTGATACATTTGGAGAATATGCTTAATAGGCCGAGTAATTTGGCGGTTCGTTGTATGAAGACCCCCGCATAAAATCCTCAGTCGATGAAACTTTGCAGGGATGTAATATAACGTGAGATAAAACTAAAATAAAAACATCAAAAAAAAAACATGCCGAAGATAGGTATTTATACCTAAAAGTACAAATAGCTTGAGATATTGGACTGAGTAATTCCTGAGTCCAAAATTATTTTACTGAATGAATAATATTCATCGTTGGGTGTGAATTTATAAAAATCCAAATATTTGACCAAAAAAAACCGTCACTTTTTAAAGGTCATAACTTTTTTATCCCTAACATTGGTCGCAAAATTTCTTAGTCAAAATTTTCTTGTTTTAGGTCTTAAGATTCACATTTGGCGTAACGGATAAGAAAATCCAACAAAAAAATACTCACCAAAATCGAATTATCTCACTTCAATTTAAAATTACTAAAAACTCAGCATGGAAAAATTCTCAGTTCGATATCTTTTTTTTAATAATGTCAAATAGTCTCATTAACACTTAAAACCAAAATTTCCAAAATAATAATCATGCAGAAAGCGAATATTTTCATCATTTTCAAGCCATCATAATTGAAACATTTTCGCTTAGGCGATAATGTACCATCTTGCTTTAAGCGTTGGGTACAATTTTGCGTGCGCAAGCTAGGTGCTAGCCATTGCCTTTTCAACGCCACATCAAATGGTTGTCAGGACCGAAGTTGCACCTTATGGCAATGTACGTAGGTCACTTTTGCGTTGTTCGTGCTGACGAATTTATCCGTCGATGGCGTTAAAAAGATAACGAATAAAGTAATGAAGTTAGTGCTGTACTTAGGTGTTAGATGACGGTTAGATGAGCATTTCTCAAAAAGTTTGTTTTAATAAAAAAATAAAACATGAAAATTAAGAGTGGTTTAAATTTTCCAATTTTGTTACCAACGTTATAGCAATTTGTATCTATTTTATTACTGTTTATTTTAATTGATAATTAAGGTTCTATCTAAAATAAACAAAACAGCACAGGATTTTTTTACCATCTCTTAATATTGATGTCTTCTGTACAAACTTTTTGAGAAATATTCATAAATCAAATCATTTATTTTGATAAAACACACACTTGGTATGACAGTTCATCATGTCAGTGGTAAGAATTACATGAACGCATGTTTCGCCACATTGTAGCATGCAAAATGTTAATAAAAAAAAACATCGATTTCGTAGCACGGAAGAAACAGTTTGCTACGAAAAACTGATTTAGTGATAAAAGTTAAGTTTAAAGTTTTAAATAGGTAGTTACTTATTCTTTTTAGAACAAATTGATACCTACTACCACTACTACCTCGATTTGCGCGGTGTAAGAGTGCGTTTTATTTTAATCCATTCATTGCTGATGCTCCAAAAGTTCCAAAACCTACTTTACGTACAAAACCGCCGCTTTGAAAGCAAGGACGTGATTTGGCGTCCGCGGCATAGAGTTAAAGTTCGCAAGGACGCGATATCGCGTTTCTGGCACTGCCAATGATACTTTCTCATCGTAAAATAACATTTGCTTTAAAAAGTAAGTAAGGGCGTGTTAAAATTACCAAAACGCCAAATATTTCCAGCATATTATAAAATTTTATTCCCGCTAAATAAATAAAAAAATTACCAACATTAACTTTTGCAAGTGATTACAATGATCACAATTATGTAAAATTATTTAATAATAAAAATTATCTTATGCTTAGTGAAATAAAACGGATCACTCACGTATATAAGTCGAGCTTAGCCCGACATCAACATTGAGTCGCACGAGCAGAGCTGCGATGCGTAGTGTGCGTCTCGCTGCCGCTGGGTCGTATGCTCCGAGCTATTAGTCCGAAACATCTCGGGCTAAATTCGACTTATATACGTCCATACACTGTGGCGAACAAAGCTCGTACTAAAATGCCAGCCTGTGCAATATTCTCGTATGAGAAGAAATCAAAAACATCGTGTTTACTAAATGGCACCACCTTCCATTAGTGACTTAATTTATTATGTTTTGATCATTATTTAATTCATAAGTTTAGGATTTTGTAAATAACAAATTAATATTTGCCGCTGAAGTCTCCTTACACCTCGGATAGTTATTTAATTGCAAACTAATATGAAGTCAGTGTTGCGGATTAAATTTGGAATGGAAATAGCATACACCCTTCTAGATTAAGATTGCACATAGTAGGAGTAGGCCACATTTTATCCTGACTCCTAAAATAGTTCCTGTGTTACAATCTAATAACAGGGGGTAGTAGTGACCTCGTCCCCCGCCAAAAACGGCAGAAAATTTTGTTCCAGCAATTCAGTCACGCGTACTCCAGTCTTATTCCTTCAAAAATTACAAAAGATTCATACAGCAATTTGTTGATAAGACCAAATTTTATAAAACGTGGAAAAGTCCTTCAGCTTTTTTTTACGAAACATTATTGTCAGAAATCTGGATTGTTTTGTATTTTTTTATATCTCAGAAACTATTTATATTTTCAGGTATACCAAGTCCTTTTTAGGGTTCCGAAGCCAAAATGGCAAAAAGGAACCCTTTTATAGTTTCGTCATGTCCGTCTGCCTGTCTGTCCGTAACATAGCTCAGAGACTATTGGTACTAGAAAGCTGTAATTTTACATAGATATACATATTAATTAGGCCGAAAAAGGGCTGGGATAAAATCTAAAAAAATATTTTTTTTGGGTACCTCCCCTACAAGTAATGTGGGGATGATTTTTTTATTTCTCGCCCACCCCATAGTGTGGGGTATCGTAGTGTGGGATATCGTTGGATAGGTCTTTCAAATTTTTTTTACGTTTTTTACTAGGAAGTAATTTTGTACTGTCTTATATTTAATAGTATTCGTTTTCCGCGTCATTACACTAAAGAAATCGTAAGACGAGATATTGCGTCTTCGGCAATGAATGGGTTAACAATATATCATTCTAGGTACTAAATATGCCTTTTGTTATTGGTGCAACAATTGACAACATTTCATGTTTTTGAGACTATAATTTGATTAATAGTCTGCAATCTACTTTGAAAGAGGAGCAAACCTACGATTTTAAATTTTCAATAGGATTTGTAATGAATTTATTCCAAAAGGACGTAACTCCGAAACTACGCTAGGATGGATCAATTGCCTTTGTCTTGTCACGATCAAAAAAACAAAACTCAAGATGTCAAATCTGACACTGTCAGACATAATATGTGTCAGGAATTTGGCGGGAAGCCGATAAGAGTGGATCGTGTCGTTAATTGAATCTTAGTTTCTGTGCTTAATGTTGTTTGGTGGATAATAAAGATAGTGTGTTATACAACAAATTAACGTGACAGTGCCCAGCAAATGAAGGATTCAAGTGAAAACGCGTATTCCCTCTGTTTGTGACCCCCAAATATCCGCCGGCTGCTGCTCTCCTTAGCTCGCCGTAAAGTACACTATCGCTTTACGGCAGGCATGAGCAGCTGACAGGACGTGACTAGGACAGACTGACACAACTCTGACGGTGACAGGACTTTAATATACAGAAATTTACAAAACATCAGACGTGGCTGTATGGACTCAGTTCCTTTGCCTATCCCTTATGGGATGAATTAAAAAAAAATGTGTCATGTCAAATTATTGTTGTGCTTGTGGTTTGTTTGAAAAAGGCAAAGGTATTACACCCATTCTTGCGTAGTTTTGGTAGAATTGGTAATTTTATTTTATTCTCTTGTATTTAAAAAAATAAGTAATATTCGATACCAATATTAATTTCCAGGTGTGAAAAATATGAAATGTTGTCAATTAACCACTCTTGAATTTATTATGGATATTTCATTTGTTTATTATTGTCGTGTTCAAAGTAACGCACTTAATATAACATTATGTAATCAAGCCATTATTATTAGTGTCATTAAGTGAAACGTAAATGAGAAAATTAAAATTTATTTAAGCCGAAAGTAAACATTCCGGAATCTACGAACAATAGAAACAATAAATGGAATAGAAGAAACGGCCCGGCGGGTGACAGTGGGCGACGGCGGGTGGCGGGGCGCCCCGTGCACCACGCCGCGCCGTTCGCCGTTGAACACGATTTAAATACTTCTGCACATAATATAAGTTTTTAATGCGCTTGATCTTTTTTTTTGGATATTTTTGTAGCTGAAAGAAAATAAATTAATATAATTATATCAGTAAATAAAACGGACGGAGCAATTTTCCACAGCGACTGAACGGGCAATTTTTGAAAAAAATATAATTTAATGGTAAATATTTTGGATTTTTATGTTGTAGGTATAAAACGGAAATAAATTTGTATTGCACTGAAAAAATTTGACTGAGCCATTTTGCGGTGCAAGTTATGATAAAAAAACATGTTTTTGAAGAAAAATGTTGTTTTTGTAAGGAGATTTTTTTGGACATTTCACATAGAGTTTTCATATTTGTAGTGAATATTTGTAGTGAAGAAAAATTTACGCTTTAAAAACGCTCAGGTTTTTCCGAACAAAGCTATCAATGAAATAGGAATTTTGGTCAAAATACCTAACTTGCGGTTTTTTTTTTTTAATTTTTTAAATATACCTTTAAACCATGATACTCTATCATACTATAAAGTTTTCTTTGCCTGAGGATTTACAGTTGGGGTCCGGGTGCTTCCTTGACTGGCCTATAAGTACCTATTTTATTTTTATGAAGTATCTAATGTCTCCGTCAAGAGCTTATATTATCTTTGGGCGTTAAATGTCAAGCCCAGTCAAGCCAGATAAAAATAAACGAGTTGTATCTTATTATTATTCTACACCTTTAACATCATTATTTATTTTTTGTTTTTCGTGAATTATTTATAGCCCAATACCTACTTGTTAAACGCCAATACTTTGATTTATATGCTTAGATAAAAGTGTATTACCTATTTATTAAACAGCTTATTTCATTTCCTATTCAAATCTCAAGAACTTTTCACGTTAGAGTATAATTTTTTAACTTACTTACCTATGTATTTTATTATTTATGCATAAAGCTAGTGCAGTAAATTTCCTAAGAGTGCTATAAAGACCCTTCAGAATCATGATTTTTATTTAAATACGAACTGTAAAGAGTAAGTATGTCATACTAAGTTAGACAGGAAATATAAGTTAAGTAGGTATCTACTTTTCTTAACGTTATTGCTTACAAACATATTTAAAACCACCAACCAACTATTTACTTAAAACTAATCTTCTTAATTACTTAGTTTATGACACCATAATTTAAGTTAACCATTGGTGCTTGTAGCATTGGTGCCATTAAGTCAAGTACCGGGCCTGAGGCCAGCCGACCTTCCAAAGCATAAGACACCTGCACCGTCCTCCAGATGCTCTCGCACCCACTTGCTGCGCTCTCCTATGCTAAAGAGCGCATCCACACCAGCATTCCAACTGCGATTTTGTTCTTCGTTATCTTCGCAGTGATATTTCTCTCGAACCTGCTGCTACAGACATCTTTTGTCACCCATGCAGGACCCCACTACAGTGTGATACCACTGCAGGTTAGCGATCGAGTTTTGCAGTGTCTTTTTGCTATACTTAAGCAAAAAAAAGTTGCTTGTCGTAAATATTTTTGTTATTGAAAATATTATTCTGTTACATTATATTATAAGTACATCTTTGGCAGGAAGGGAGAACAGCTCCAGGGCCCGGAGCAATTGGTGCTGTTTGGCAGCCTGTTGTAGGGACCAGGTAATCTATAAGTATTACGTGTCCGGAAGTCTACTAACTTTTATTTTACCCACATTATTCCGTGCTCTCTGAAAGCTGACTCATTTTTCCCCTGGTACTTAATAGCTTTTTTGTCTACCTCAAACTTTAACTCAACTGATGGGTACTAAACCTGTTACGAAATTGCACTTGTAAAATTTCAACGCGACTGCTTTCAGATCGAAATTCTTTGTTTACTCGGCGTTCGTTGAGAGTCGCAATATCGAGGCGGTGCGTGTGATTGCGGCGACCAAAACGCGCAACGCAGACGCTGTCGTCTGCCGGTTGTGGTTGCGAGACAGCCGCATCATCACTGTTACGGCTAGGGTTACAGTTGGGTTCATGTTACACATCTTATACACTTAAATAAACTCTTGCAATAATGGTGCTTTGTTGCCAACTACGTGCTACCCATAACACGTTACGAATCTCCTGTAAGCGGCGAAGCCAACGCGGTGTCAGCTGTCAGAGCTGTGGACAGCTGTTCCTAATTATCCGATTACACCTTCTTTTGTTATAAAAAAAATTACAAAACACACAGTTTCCAGCAAAACAAAAGCAGCTCTCTCTTTTCTTGTGCAGGCTATCAATGAGAACTGGGACCTGGAATATAGCGCATCGTACGTCCTCTGTAATTTGCGCAACACAGGCGTTCTAGCGCAGGAGACGGCGGGAGCAGTCGTGGCCGTGCTGGCGAAGACCGCTGCGAACGGCAAGTTCTCCAACCTGCTGCCAGTACTCAACACGCTGCCCAAGCCCGGGATAGAGGTGCTTCTCACTCACATAATAATCTCCTACTTAGCGCGGGTACATTAAAGGTAGCATTCCGCTCTGCGTGCCTCTCAGCAGCAGCCGACTTAAGCAAATACCGTCTGTTGCTGTTGTCTGTCGCAAGGCTTGCAATGCTGCCTTTAAATTAGCGTTACAGCTGTTGCTGTATTAAACTGAACTAAATAAATGCTATCATGCGCATCTTTACAAAAACAATTTGTACCTTAATGACTTATAATAAAAACCAGTAATTCGGCCATTCTCAGTGAGGGCGATTTTTGGACGTCCGAGGAAATATCGCAGGTTTCCTTCGGCGTATGAGACATTGAATTATTTATGATAATTACTACTTCATTTTGGTTCATTCTACCTCGCACAGTAGAGTTTTGGACGATACGATGCTTTTAACTATTTAAAAAAAAAGTACCAAAACCCATTATCCTAAGCTCCGTTTAGCGAGCGGACTCCGAAATTAAGATCAAAACCCTGTGTACTTTTGTGAAAACTAGCGGTAGCGAACATCAAGTGTTTTATTATTTAAGGCAACTAGTTGGACTATACTTTTGCTATATTAATAATAGCGGTAAGGCATTACTAACACCAGCCGGGTGCCTGCATGGTGTTGCTGGACAAAATTACGACTATAATTATAGTATAGTATAGTATCTAAACTCCATTTTGTGTTTCCCGTCTCTGCTAAACTCCGTTTAGTTTATTTATTTTTTACTGGTGTGCATCTGGGTCTCCTTGTTTTGCTATCGTGCAGTTCGTTATCCTACGTTTACGATGTATTAGCTGCGATTCCCGGAGATGCGGGCATCACTAAATAAAAAAACGAAAATGGCTTTCTCCCTAAGCTCCATCTACTAAGCTCCATCGTATTATCTGCTCGGAGCTTAGAAAACTAAACGAAAATCTCACTGTATTTATATAAGTATCTATTATTTTATGCTGATTGGTATTACCTACATTATATTATATTTTAATAACCCGACTGTCCCAGTAGGACGGTTACGTTTTTTGAGTGTATGTATATTTATTGTATATACTTACTTGGCACGCTAATCGTGAAATAGAAAAAGTTTATTAATATTTCAATCATTTGTTTTTGATTTCATAAAAAAATCAGGTTTTATATTTTTTTCGTATTAAAATGTATGGTGATAGCTCAACTCCGTCACAATATTTCTAAGCTCCGTCTTGATGAAAAAATTAGTGCTTCATAAAACATAAACTAATTGAATTATTTCAAGGACAAAAGCACAGAAATGCTTCTTGTAGCATAGATTTTCACATTTTAACTCAATTATAGCTATAAATATAAAACCCAAAATCAAGACGGAGTTTAGGCTGAGAACACCGTTTCCTGAGAATGACCGAATCAAAGCACTAACTGAAATCAACACAAACCACAGTATCAAACTTTGAAATTTCAGCATAATATTCAAGTGTGCGTAAAACCGTTCTACAACGGAAACACAAGCGTGGACTGGTTGGTGGAGTGGTTCGAATTGAACCGACTTTTGGGTGTTAGCCACTTCTACATGTACAATGAGTCGCTGAGCACTTCAGTAGCCTGTGTGTTGGAGCGCTACCGTCGCGAGGGTCTCGTCACGCTTCTGCAGTGGAATCTGCCCTTCATCTCGAGATTGGAGATAAGGTACGCTCCTGTGTAGGTAGGTACTTTCGAGACGTCATAATCTCATGATTGAATAGCACCCCGACTACGAAGTGCAAAATTCGAACTTCGTATCGTGCCGTCCCTCTCAAGCTAATATTATATAACACGAGAGTGAGCGGGACAATACGATACGAACTTCGATTTTCGAATTTCGTAGTATGGAGGAAGCTTTCAATTCCAATTCTTGTTGTTTCCTGTTATTCAATTTAGCTTGCGAAACTGGCTATTGCTTGTCAATTGATCTAAATACCTAGTTTGCATTCACATCCTTTGGGTACCTGTCTACCTATTTTAAGCTCCAGCAATCTTTACGAAATGAAGACCACTTTATGTTCGTGTAGCATATTTATTCCATTACCTAGTACCTCTACAATCACCGCTCTTAACGTTTCTAGGACGGGAGGCCAGTATGCAGCATTCAGTGATTGTCTATACCGGTCCATGTCGTCAGCTGGCTGGCTTCTTATCATCGATGTGGATGAAGTAGTTTTCCCTCGGCGAGAACGGACGCTGCCTGCTCTACTATCAGCACTTAGAGCCTCTTACCCCTATATGCCCCCCTCGGTGTTCAATTTTAGAAACGCCTACTTCTATTTAAGATGGGAGGTGAGATGCGCAACTGAATGAGTATAAAGAATGAGCTGAAGCTGTAAGTTATCTTGTCATCCAGGACGACACGGAAGCGCCAGCGCCGCTACTAACCGCGCGAAAGACGCGGCGCTGGACTGAGCCGCATCCGGACAAAAACCGCACGAAGTACGCGCTACGGCCGACGGACGTCGTCGAGATCGGCAACCACTTCGTCTGGGAGTTCATGCCGTATGCCACCGAAGAGACCGTGCACACCGGCCGCGCGTTGCTACATCACTATCGGGTGAGAGACAGAATATGATTTAATTAGTAGACAATGCTTCGACCATTTCCGTATGGTCATCATCATCACGTTTATTTATTTGTATAAAGTTGAAGCACAGTCGGAGCTTTTTTTTTCATTGGTAATTTTGACAATGACGTACGGTAGCTAGTTTGACCTGAAGCTCCAATCTGCAACAAGGTAACTTCTGTCGGAAACGGAACGTTGAAACTGCTGCCTGGCAGACGCCTTAATCTTAGTAGGTACTTACTGAGTTTAAGTTTGACGATTTCTTTCAGGCGCTTTACCTAGAGCAAGTGCCTTCAACAATCGACCGTACGGCCCACCGCTGGGCGAAGGAACTCATGTCACGCGTCACAGCAGAAAAGCTGGAAGTTGCCAAAATCTGTCCTGCTTCGGAAACTGACGCTATACTGTGATAGAACCTGGCTCGAATCTAAGTACAGACGGTTTAAGTGCGAGTCAAGCATGTTAAATAAATAACGACATTTGATTTGTAGCACGACGGAATTGATTTGTCGAACAAATCGCTCTAACGATACTAACTAACCAAAACGGCATTCATTTATTATATTTTTGTGACATCGAATTTATTTTAGGGGAGGCATTGTATTGTGTAAGAAATTAATTAATTATTCAGATCTTAATTTAAGCAAAGAAGAACCCTCATTACTCATTACTTATCCATTGCATTGGTAAGTAAGCATGAATTTTTAATTTACCTACGAGAACAAGAACGTCGTAAGATTTTTTTTTGAGATTTTTTTTTTTTTGAGAATTCATGAAAGTAATGAAAAACAGATTAGGTATATACCTAGGTAATTAAGACGAAAAAAAGAAAAAAGGTTATTCTTAGATACTTTGTAATGATGTGCAAGTTGCGGAAAGTTTCCAAAAGGTTGGAAAAGTTTTCGGAAATTTCTTAAAAATTTCATAGAAATTATAAGAAATTTCCATTTTAAATTTCGGAACATTTCAAACAGCATACAAAAATGTGAGAAATTTCTGAAACTTTTCCATGTGGAAAATTTCGCAATTTTGGAAAGTTTCCGACGGCACATCAGTAATCCTTTGTGAGAATCATAAATCATAAGTGGGAATCTATTCTGGTCTTCAGCCTGAGCTAAATAAAAAGTAGGAAAAAAACAAAGTTTGTAAAATAAGTTTTGTTCACGGTCTATCTTATAAAAAAAATGTCCATGGTTTTGATTTGGTACATTTTGACAAAAGTGTCAATTTATAAAGTCCTCGGCGCTCTCCTCGCTATGCAAGCCAGGCAAAATAACGGATATTTTGTTTACTTATTAGGCATATTTTCTTTTTTGTAAATAATTTACCAATTTTCCTTATGAATAAGGTATCAATTCACATTCGAATCCCAGGAAAGTTTATACGAGATGGCAAGTTATTTGATGGTATTTTATTGTTTATGTGAAAATTGTGTATAATTTTAAAGACTGCTTTGCAGAGTCAGGATTCCTTAGAAAAAAGGTGAGAAGAAAGTTTCAATTAATCTTAGATTTAAACTTGCTTCCACGCATGATTTAAACTTGCTTCCACGCATGATTTAAACTTGCTTCAACGCATGATTTAAACTTGCTTCCACTCATGATTTAAACTTGCTTCCACTTGCTATTTCTAATTATAATTAGGTACAAACAGCAAGTGATGAAATTGTTTTTGTTTACTTTTTCCAACAAAAGGACTATAACCTACGAAAGTAGGTACGTATAACTCATCGTCATCACCAGCCTTATTTCAAGTCCAACTGCTGGGCACAAGCCTCCTCTCCCACGCGGCCCGTGCGTATTGTGAACTTCAGACACACCATTGAACTGCGTCGCAGTTTCCTCAAGATGTTTTCCTTCAAAGAAAAGGTAGTCTTACTGAAATTGCAAACGAAATTTCACACATAAATTCCAAAAAACTCAAAGTTGCGAGCCGGGACTCGCGGCTTGTGTTTACTAATTAGATCCTTACTAACGGTCCCTACAGACAATTTAATATTAAAAATTCTGTAATGAGTATGAAAGCATACCGGGTTACCTGTGAGCGCAGAAACGTACATTTCTTTTTAAAAATGCCCAGCCGAACGATCAATAAAATAACGGTGAATACAAGGCTTCCCGAGACGATCAAGTAAACCTCCATCCCACTGATAATCACACCACTTTATTCGCTCTTGCGATACATCTACCTATTTTACCTACTTTATCACATTATCTTAATAATTCAGGCAAGCCAGATTAATCATACTTTATGTAAAACTGCAGTAAATCACCCATCATTCAGAAATGTTCAAATACGTAGACAGTGTTGTGGATGCCGTTGCTTGCAAATCGTTCAGATATTAGATATAATCCAATCTTACAGACAGCCATTTAGTTAAGTATAGAGACAAATACAATATTATAAAAAAAGATTCAGACGAATTGAGAACCTCAAAGTTCATTATTTCCAAAACGGGTGAATCGATTTTAATGAAACTTAGCTACTTAGGAACCATCTCTATTAAAGTAGCTTTCGATTAAAAAAAACCGCATCGAAATCGGTCCATCCGTTTGGGAGCTATGATGCCACAGATAGATACACAGATACACAGGTCAAACTTATGACACACCTCTTTTTTGTCGGGGGTCAAAAACACTGCATAGGTTAGGTTATATGTAGAGAAGAGACTGAATAGTTGAAGGGAGTATTTTTATGTCTACATAAAGAATATTATTTTTCCTTAGAGGCGGCGGGGCGTACTTAAATCACTGGTTAATACTCCCGTCTGTTCCCGGGAGCATTCCTGAATGTTCCCAGTTTTCATCCTTACTTTTGGATTATGAGGGTCAATAATAATTCTTCGATGAAGGATACGTATTACATTCACTGTTATTTGTTATTTGAATATTTACAGCTGTTTATTTTATTACAGTTTTATATCGTTTTTTTAGGGATCCGTACCCAAAGGGTAAAAAACGGGACCTTATTACTAAAACTCCGCTGTCTGTCTGTCTATCTGTCAGTCCGTCTGTCACCAGGCTGAATCTCATGAACCGTGACAGCTAGACAGTTGAAATTTTCACAGATGATGTATTTCTGTTGCCGTTATAACAACAAATACTAAAAAGAGAATAAAATAAATATTTAAATGGGGCTCCCATACAACAGACATTATTTTTTTGCTGCTTTTATAGATAATGGTACCTACGGAACCCTTCGTGTGCGAGTCCGACGCATTTACCTTCATGTGAGACATGTAATTTCCTAAGCTGTTAGAGCTACATAATTTTACGGTCTCAAAATTACCTTACCAATGCGTTTTATCGAATCATAAATTTAATCGCTTTCATGTCTTTTACGTACTTAGTTATAATAAAGTCCGTTAAAGGTGCTGTACTTAGCTGAAACATGTCGCGGTGTGTACTGTGTAAGCGAGAAAATTGTTACCTCACTCTTAGCGGAGGGTACGAGCGAGATTATGTGGTTCGCAAGCGCGAACGCTCGAGTAAGTATAGCTCGATTATGAGAATACAATAAAATACAATACAAAAATCTTCATTAATTTTAATTTAATAACAGAACAGATGGTGCAATTTAGAAATAATATAAGCAGATGTAATTAATGAATAAAAAATGAAATAGGTAATATTAAAGTATTATATATTTACATTAAATACAGTTTTAAATATAGGTAAGTACCTAGGCGAAAAGTTTGCGCGCCTTAAGCTTATATGTAAAGATCTTTATCCAACCGTATAACTATGTAAGAATAGACAAAGAATTGGGAACCGGAAAAAGAAGGAAGGAGAAAGTTCTGAGAGCATCTTAAATAGGTGGCGTGCCGTGAGAATACTCGTAATGTATTTTTTTTAAAGGGAAAAATTTGGGTAAGTAAGTAGCTACCTAAGTACCTAACGAAAACTGATACAAAAACCAAATATTCAAAGATTGTAATGTACCTTTTATTAGGTACATATACCTATCCAAAAACAAATAAGAGTTTCTTACTAAAGTCTCATTAATGCACATACCTTAACTAATGACACTAAACTTGACTTAAGTGTCTACGTAGTTATAGCATGGCAGATCGCAATCATACCCAAACATGATCCAACTAAATTCTTAGGTACAGCGCCTTAACTAAAAAAAAACATTTATCACAATCGCATGCAAAGAAACCTTCAGCAAATTCGCCACACCCCTTAGATTAATTTACGGACTTTGAATTAAGTAAGTAATAATAATAGATGCGCGCGCCGACGCGATGATTCGTTAACACTATTAATAGTGGAGAGAGTGGAGGAATTGGGAGCACTAACTTCCAACGCTCAAAAACAATCAAAGATAGATACTAGATAGATAGATAGAACATTTATTTGGCACAGCAATACACACAATCAAGGTTTAAATAATAGGTAAGTTTGGTAAGAAAGAAAGTCGCTAACTTTATTTCAACAGAAACCTTGTTAGTCTGCCTACTATTTGCCACAGTATAATTAATGGTTCTATCTGTTGGTATACAACGGTCAAGGAAGGGAGTGATAATATATTCCTAGAAATAGAGAAGATAATTATATATTACTAGCTGCTGCCCGCGACTTCGTCCGCGTAGATTTCGGTTATCGCTGTCCCGCGGGAACTATACAATTTTCCCGAATAAAAAGTAGCCTATGTTATTCCTCGAAATATTCAAACTATCTTGTTACCAAATTTCATCTAGATTGATGCAGTGGTTTTCCCATAAAGAGGTAACAAACAGACAGACAGAGAGACAGAAATACAGAGGGACAGAGTTACTTTCGCATTTATAATATTAGTTAGGATAGGATATTAGGATTATCACTTATTTCTTTACTACCTACCTAGTCTACGGCGGTACCTATAGCCCATGCCCTCTCGCACTGATAGGAGGCTTGTGCCTAGCAGTGGGACGTAAATAGGTTGGTGGTGGTGATGATGATGATGATGAATTTGATTTCATTTTATAGTCCTTTAAATGTCTGTCTCATTTTATGTTGAGGCTTCTTTTATCTAATTTTAATGACCTTTTTTACCCTTTGGTCCTTGATCTTCTCAGTCCCCATTTATCCGCTTCTATGTCTCTACTCTCTATCTCTCTCTCTAGTGTCTATTACTCTCCATTGTATTGTCGGTAAATTCAAAACCGCAGGGGATTTGAAAGCAGACACTACCTACCTACATACATGCAAGATTACCTATATAAGAAATATGTAAAACAGTCAAATTATAGGTAGGTAGGTAGGTAGTAACAAAGATTAACAATTAAAAATGTGACAGTCACAATGAGTCGCACACACACTGATTGTGCGTCTGTTAAGCCCACCCTGGACGGGGTAGTGTAAGGAGAAGTATTAACTAACTAACTAAATGTACCCAATTACCCGCTGTTCTCAAAGTCCCCACTCTCCCCCTACGCCTGCGCTAGCGATAACGTTTATAACCAATGCATGTTTAGCTGCTCCAACGTTGCTGACAGGAACTTACCCTTTGACATCTTATGTAGGTCACTACCTAAGCTGTGCGATAAAAACAAAGAAGCGCTACGGTATCAAGTACCCATAAGGGGTTATTACAGCCGTTAGATCTTCAATTGTTTTGATTAGCTACTTATGTCTGTTCTGACCGCATTACCTAGTCATAATAATAATGGCATTCCGCATATTGTAGCCGTGAAGTTCACGCGGAAAGCTCGAGCGGCGAGGCATTGAGCGGGGGCGGGTGGCGCATGCGTGCGCGGCGGCGTCACTACATGGGGTTGCTGGCGTCCAACGAAACGGGAAATACTCTGGTTTTAACGGAGTTTTAGAGGCTTGTTGCGAGAGGTGAGTTTCTGTATATTGTTTAGAAAGAGATGGTTAAGTTAAGTAGCCAATATTCACTAGCCAATGGGACGGTCAATTGTCTGCTTTACTACATACTTAATAAGCTATATAACTATTACAATTTGATTTTCAAAGATGCTTTAGGCGAACAGCTTGGTTATTATCTATCTATAAATCTGATTTTAACTATCAAGACAATTCCTATACATCTGAAACAAAATTTCTTCTGATATATTTTGTAACCTCTTGCACTTCACTTCCATGAAAAACTACTAAACCTCGTTAAAACCGCTATCAATGAGTAGGTATAACTACGTACCTACCAAATAGTTGTAACAATTATGTTTTATCAGAAGCAAAACATGAAGTTAGCGCACGTATTTTTTTAATTAGCAATAATTAGAGCTATCGCTTGCAACCCGCGGCACCAACAAAGTCCTGTCATTCAGTGCACGCTAGTGCGGAGGGTCGCGCGTGGCAATCTACGCGCGACGGCCGTTCGGTCCCGATGGTGGCGAGAGCCGGGCGCGCGGTCCGACCGACCAACCCATGAGAGAACCTGGAGTGCCCGGAGTACCCCGCTCTCAGGATGCGCTGGCGGCCCCGCACGGCGCCCTCCCGCGCCAAAGAGCGTGCCAACATCAGCTTCTTCATCTTCATCATGTTCTTCGCCGTCTTCGGAGTGATAGTCCTCACTGAACTCTTGCTCCTCGAGCGACCTCCCGTCACCAACGCGAGGTCTCGCTACAATGAAGTCTTGCAGGTTAGCAATCACAATATTACGTAGCTCGGATGTTTACAAATTCTGATACGCGCCGTTTCTCAGTCAATTGAATCTGCGTCTCTTAAATAATGAGTGGTTTTGCTAAGAAATTAATTTGGAAACTGTTATCTTTTACCTACCAACGACGAAACTGTGCGTGCCAACCATGCAACTTAACACTGTCTGATAATAACAAGATAATTTACATTGTTCAAACTTTGATTATTGAAATTAAACTATTTCAACGGTTTATATCTCGTATATTGCATTTGTAACGAATCTAAATCCCGTCATTTCGAGCCCTTTTCAGGTCCGATGTAAATTTTATTTCAATGTCTATGAGATTATCGCGGAAAAATGCGACATGAAGCTTTGATAACATTATTTTATTTAATAGTGGAACCTGGACAAGGGCTAAAAGGTACTTCAAACTAAAATCTATTACGTTCTTAGATAGGTAACCAATGAACACCTGAGATATTTCAGCTAATCTCTTCAGAAAATCTTTTTATTCTAGGATCATTATACATCTTAGGACTTACATACCTTAAGTTCCTTATTAGGTAGGTACATCCACAATAGGTACTTACTTGACACAATTCGGTGTACTCATAGCCTGGTAGCCCTGTGTTTAATTGTACACAAATACACAATCCTGCTTGTAATCGGTGTTGCCATTGTTTGGGCGGTATGTGTTCTGTAAATAAATTTATTCTTATCTCGTAGCGGCGCGCGTCCGTGCGGCGAGATCGCGCTTGCCAATCAAAACTTCCTCTAGGCACAACGCTAGTGAAACAAATTAAAAATACGTGATGCACGAGGCTTTGTTGACGATTTCATCTCAAAAAATATATTTGAAAATATCGCCGGAAAAGCTGGTGTGGTTCTCTTCATAATTATAAATATGATCTCTACACCTAGCTCAAAAGCAGTCAAGTAGGTACAAAAAAAAATAATATTATCCTAAGGGCCTGTTTCACCACCCCCAGATAAGTTACATTATTATGTATAATAAATTCATATATCAATATTAGTTCTAACAAAATAAACAGAGACGGTATGACAGGTATCTTTCAGATCTATTTATTGGAGGGTGGCGAAACCGGCGGTAAGTCTTCCCGGTAGGTATATAAAAAAAAACCAGCCAAGTGCGAGTCGGACACGCGCACGAGGGTTCCATAGAAAGATTTTAATGATTTTCCCCAGTGTTTTAAGAAGTCCAGTGTTAGCAGAGCCCTGCTCCTAAACAAAATGTACGTATTGTGGAGTCAACTTATATTGGTCTTGAAAATATAAAAAATATAAAAATGTAGATTTTTGAGAATTTTCAGAGTGGTTGTGTTTTAAAAGCTACCTTCATACCAAATTTCAAGTTTCTAGGACAACTGGAAGTACCCTTTAGGCTTTCGAATATCGGCAATTTGTATGGAAATAGCCTTTTTAACGAGTGATCTTTTGATTGCCTTGACTTACAACGTTGATTTTTCACAGCTTCACGGGACCGCAGGGTTGAGTATTTGATACTAATTTCAGCATGCTACCTCCACGCGTTCCAGCGAAAAAGGGTCTTGACAGACAGACAGACAGACAACAAAGTGATCCTATAAGGGTTCCGTTTTTTCCTTTTGAGGTACGGAACCCTAAAAACACCATGCATCACCAAAATATTATCAGCATAACAAAGTTAGTATAGTACTGAAATATCTAATTCAATACAGCGCTCTTTCGATTCAGTTATAGTTAATTGTCCTATTTGTCATGGCACAATCAGTCATTAATTTTGTACCACAACAGTAGGCGGGTGGAACTTGAGAATTCATATTTAATTCAGTAAACAGGGAACTAAGTAAATTAAACAAAAGAGACATGTTTGATTTAAGCAATAGGTAATTGCTAATGGATCGCTAAGATCAACAGAGCGGAGCTGGAAATAACTAATTACGATGCCTATTCTGTGTGCCATCTGGAAATTGCTAACATAGTTAATTTGAGACTAACTATAATACCCTAACTCACACTGTCAGCGACGTCCAATAATATTAAATCGGATATATTAGGGACGGCTTCTCATAAAAAAAATGTTTGCCCCCGCCTGCACTCCATATACTTAGTAGGTATTATATTAAGTTAGTATTACTAAAAGCAAGGTAAAAGCCTTTTATGATAGTGATAGGCTAATACGTATAATATTCCGTTTTATCATTGAGGTTGTGTTTCTCGTATTAGTTAATTAGTTTTTTCAGTCGGGCTTTTGTTTTTTAACATTTTTTTTTTTAATTTAGAACTTTCTCCTTTCTTCAAAGCCGGTTAAAATAACGTATTTAAATTAAATGAACTTTTGGAAACCCTGAGTAAGCACACTTACTTAAACTAAAACTTTTAAGGGGAGACTTCTGGCATTAGCTTCGTTAATTTCGTGTCCTGGTTCATGTGCCAAACTTTAATAAAATAACTTTCCAGACAGGAATAACGCCGGTCGTCATCTCAGTAAATGGGACGCAGTTTGTAAACATGAGCTTTGAACAAACAATCAGACATCAATGTGCCCTAAAAGCTTAAAAGAAAGGTTTCCATCTGAATGGTTCGTCATTGTGTTTTCTATTTGCTTTTATAATGCCCAAAAGTTCAGGTAAGTAACAAAAGTTAAGACTCTGCTCTAAAATAAATTAACGAAAAGTCATCCAAATTCCACCTTTAAGACAAGTATTTCAAACAGTGGCGACAGTCATGTTTCTCATTTACCTATTTAAAGTTTAGAGGTGAATCAAACTCGGGAAACGTGGATTCACCTATTAAAACGGCGGATGTTGTTGTCCCCGACTACTTTTCAAACAAACAATTTAAATCTTTTTTTCTACTCCTATATTATAATCTGTCAATTAAATGGTAAAAAAGTATACAATAATAACTAATGTTATAAGTCTGTTTCAAGTTTTATGCTCTGTGGTAAAAAAAAACAGTAACGTAATAACCCATACAAATTTCATTAAGTTACACTTATTGAGTAAAATAATAGCATTTGAAAAAAGAATGCTAAGTTCGATTCTGATATCGAGTTTTTTTAAACATGCATTTGCATCGTGATTGGTTTCTTAAACATGAATAAGAACAGCTGTTAGCCAATCATAATTAAGGAGTATTTTTTTTAAGCAAAATTCCGTAACTGAGAACACGCTAATATCTTAACTCTGCTGTGGTCTGTGGAACGGATGCAAATTAAAAAAAAAAAGAGTCAGCTGGCGAGTTTTACTGATAATGCAAAACGTCATCATCATCATCATCTCTTTATTTACAATCTTTTTATAACCTCTAAAACTATTCCGCCTTAGCGGCACTCTGCTTTACCGACCGGGTCGCGGGTTTACTTTGGAACTTTAAATTTGAAAATGAAGAAATGTTTTACCTAGCTGTTTCTTTACAAATATTTCTTATATAATAAAGTCGTAGAAAAAGTAATGTATGCAACGGTACATAACTGGTCATTATACACTCGTGTGATTTATTATGAAAACTCGCCCTTCGAGCTCGTTTTATAAACATACACACTCATGTGTACACCTTGGTTATGTTACAGTTGCATAAAATACTATTTTTTTATTCTTTTTATTTATTTTATTCAGCAAATAGGCAGTTAAATGCTCTTTTACACGTCATTTTTTTGAGTCTATCAGCGCTTTCGGAAAGACCATGACTGTCAAGAAGAATGCGCCGCAAGAAACTTGGCACAAAGTAATTTTTGCTAAAAACAAGTTACATTAGCTCTTACAATACGTAACCACAGATTTAACATCTTCATCTATACTTACGTACATATAAAACAGTACCGTGACTGACTGACTGACAGACAACGCACGGCCTTAACCACTAGACCTAGAGACTTGAAATTTGGCAGACATGTACATTGAGTATCCTAGAAGTGCACTAAGAAGGGATTTTTCGAAATTAGAAATATTTCACGGGGGCAAAAATGCCTCATATTATTATGATAATGATAATAATGTTGCGAGTGCGTTGAATACCATGTTTTTAAACACTTTTGTTTCTAGTCCTAAATATTGTTGCTTTTGTAGTGTAGAGCATTTAGAAATATCGCAATTTAAGAACTAGCAGCTGAGTTGGGGATGAATTTTGTCGATTCCAACTTAAAGCCGTTGTAAGTACATAATCTAAGTTAATATTGTAGGAATTTTGCTCAAAACCGAAATACTTAAGTCGGTGTTCGTGGTTAACTGGGCTAACATGTTTGAACACTGTTGACGTTTAAGTTTCGGCGTCATATAGCAACATAGGTATTTGTCTGTTTAATTCTCTAGTACGGTAGTCAAGCAAGACCGTATTTTTAAACTGGTGGAGTAAATAACAAAACATTTTGTACCGAAAGCCATAAAAACGAATCTGATTCTTTGTTCCGGTGTGGAAGGTTAGACAGCCGGGGAAATTACTGACAAAAGAGAAATTTTAATATAATATTCGTCCATATTGGCAATGTAACGCTAAGTAAGCGGCTATTTTGGACAGCTCTGATCACGTACTACCTACTCTCCGTTAGGGCTAAATGGCCATACATCACAAATAGATCCGTATTTGTTTTTTTTATTGATTGATCTTTAAAGTCGTAAATTTCAAAATGATTTGCTGTTCAGGTTTTAGAATGATTTTTCATTTCAAATCTTCTTTTTATCTGGATCCTAGCATCAAACAATTATTTTTATTATGGTGTTTTTTAGTAACTAGGTAGGTACTTAACTAAATTATTCTAAGGGAGTATAGTGAGCTAGCTTTACTGCTTTAGGTAGCTTGTTACTGTTTTTACTATTCCCGTTTTAGATGTTGTTATCTTATTTTTTTCTCCTTCACTTATTGTAAATTTATAATCATTAAAAACTTAACCCCGTCGCCTTTGAAGTCTAATGGGGTTGCAAACAATCATTCGCTCTCATTTAAGTATGGTTGAATGTCAAAGTGTTTGAAACTGTTTAATCTTTTAATGGGCGAGAATGAAGGGGCACGTGCGTCGAATATCTCGGAATCAAATTAAAGTTTCGTTTGCGTGGAAGTGGGTAAATAGGTCGAGGTAAAGCCTTGCTCGAAGGCGAACATAGATTTAAATCATCTTGAGTAGAAATAAGAAAAAGTTAAGAATAAGTTCATCTATACATAATCTTGCTACCTACTCACACAAGAACAAAATGATCGCCATTTCACAAAAATTATTACCATTTGCCGCAGTTATCTACATATTGGTAACTCAAATGCATGACCGTTTGACCGTTGATTAGGAGTTGGCGATAATTAATCAAATGTGGCTTGTAGTTTTACTATAGTTACGAACATGGCAACATTTTATTGCAATCAATGACCCCGTAATACCCCATTATCCATACTTACAATATACAGGTGTATTTATTTGATCCATTTGATAATGATAATAATTAAGTTAAATGCGTTGAGCCACTCTATTTGAAATTGCTTGCTATTATAACCCCTAATGCAATATCGTGGAGCGGTACAATAAAACCATGGAAAGAAGATGGCGTGCCGGGAATCTTCAGATATCTGAGCAGACAATCTCGATGATATACGAAACCACAGATAAGTTGAATTTGACTCCTGCGCCAAGATGCAAACTGCACTTTAATTAAGAATAGGCAATCTACTGTCAAGACAGAGCGTAGGAACTGCAAGTAGACTTAGCGTTGGCAAATGCAACTTCTTTGATCCCACTTGGTGCTTTGCTTCGCTTATCTTATTTAAATCAGAAAAATATGGCGCGGCGAGTAAATAATACGCATATATGTTAATGTATGTGTCTATCCTTGTCCACAGCGAACGGTCCATTTTTAGGGTTCCGTACCTCAAAAGGAAAAAAGGTCTGTCTCTCTGTCAAGACCCTTTTTCTCTGGAACGCGTGGAGGTAGCATGCTGAAATTAATATCAAATACTCAAGCCTGCGGTCCCTTAAAGCCTTGAAAAAATCAACCTTCTTTTATGTCTGTCTGTAGATTTCACAGACCAATATAAGTTGACCCCACACTGCGTACATTTTGCTTAGGAGCAGGGCTCTGCTAACACTGGACTTCTTAAAACACAGGGGAAAAGCGTTAAAATCTTTCTACGGAACCCTCGTGCGCGAGTACAACCAGCACTTGGCCAGTTTTTATATAATTTATCTTTACCGTTCTACTTACTTAGTGAGAAAAATACCCACTTAGCATCAACTCAAACTGCGGTCATTTACCTATGAGATACATTGATGATAGTGACATCACTAAAATGTCTCGAAATTTACTTACATGTTCATTTTAAACCTATATTCCTGTATCGTTACATTAACATCTTGTCGCTAAATAGGAAATAACGCAAACTGGTATGAATAAGCGGAGTTCAGTATCGCCAAATTTTAACGTTTTGAAGATAGTTCCGATCTGGACCTATAATTGGATTATTGGATATTGTAAAGGTATACCCGTTACTATTACTAGGTCATCAAAATTATATGAAAAGTTTTTATATTTTAATTTTTGTTCAATGGTAATTGACCATTGACATTAATAGTAGTTTATGCAACTGCTACATAATCAGTGTTTTAAGGCCTAATTATGTGGAGTTGCATACATTACTTTATCTACACACATATTAAAAAGTACTCTAAGATGGGTTCAGAAGCCGAAGGCATATCATACCCATACCTTCACGAAGTTTGCTGTTTTTTTTTAATCATAGACAAACATACCGAGTTGACGTTTCGTAAACTGTTTTTTTTTTATTGTAAATTATCACATTATTATTTATACATGTCGGATTGAACTCGACTTATATTCGTGAGTAATCCGTTTTAGTTCGCTATGATTGTAAATTACGTTGGTTTTCAAATTTGAAACATCGAATTCGATATCGAAAAGTCATTACGACATCGAATTCGATGTCGTAATGGCTATTACTTTACTCCTGGGGTGGTGGTGGTGCTGGGGCTGGCGGCGAAGGCGTCATCGTGCTGCAATGCTGGTCATTTTCTACGGTTTCTGAACGCATTAGAGGACTTACTATATGTGTGTAGATAAACATCTTTTTTTGGTAGGTACATCAATGTAGAATACCTATGTTTTTGTCATTTCCTTACCACGAAATGTTTTGCATGTTTTTAGTTGGTTCGAGTATTGGGCAATATGTAGGAAAACAACAATACGCATTAAACTCGTACCAACACGTATTAAACACATGAAACGTTAACCCTTTAACGGTTAGAAAGTGACGCAAACGTAAGTCGTAACAAAATGCGATTAAGATTGCACGATTATGGCGAATACTTGTCTGCAATACGACCAAAACTTCGAGGTAAATAAAAATAGCATGTATTTGCGCGGTAAAGTTTCAGTATTTGGTTGCCTGGTAAATTCGCACTGACTATTGTTTAAGTGCCTTCCGTTTTGTTTCTTACGAGTATGTTTTATTCAGTAAAAACTAAACGGTCGTTGTGTTATTAAAAATCGCTAAAGTCTAAAAAGCAAAGACAATATCTTGTGCCATTGACTGTAAATTCGTCGTCTCCGCCATTCAGTTTAAATGCTACATGAATCCCTAAACACTACAGCCAAACAAGCAATTTGCTTTAAGAGAAAAGGGAAACTAACCGTGACTGTTGGAGATAAAACCAAACCAAATATTTCTCGAGAGCAGCAAACTTTGAGTATTTCCTGCTTGTGGTTCGACGGCTTTTATGATAATTTTGTTTTGGGAACAGGCTTTCGTCTTTGCTCGTAAATGAGTAAAAATCACTATGATGAATATTTAAAATACTTGGTTTCCCTTACAGCCTCTAGTGCGCGAGCGGTTCGAATTAAGCGAAACGAGTTGGTAAACTCCTCTACATAGAGAGAATTTAATGACTTTTTTTTTAATACAGTTTTTGATTGTACTTTTTGTTAACTAAATACGAAAGTGTCATGGTTGACGAAATTATAATTGTACAGAAGTAAAAAAATAATAGTTTGTGCAACTAGTGAATAAAATGGGTTTTATGGATGAATTATATGGCGATGGCGAGAAAATTAAACAGCAGCCAATATGTATAAACGTTTCTAAATGGCGTGTTTTATGCACTAGTTGAACAATCTAGTAGGTGTATTATTTTATTAGAATTCTTAGTGCGTTGATCTGTTTGTGCTGATTGCCTTGGCCTTAAACCAGGATTTTAATTTATGGTCTAGCGCATAAAAATCTATTTTATGCAGCCTACACCCAGCATGAATACGAATTTCAAGAGCATGAGAAGTGAAAATACCATTACAAGATTTTATTTAGTTTCACTTGTCCCGGACTCTGTGTGTCTGTAATCAAATCTTGAAAGTTAAATTTGACCCATTTCCCGGTTTTCGACTGATTGTGAGCTGAAATTTTGGATGCATATGTAAATCGGACGACAGTGCAATATTATTATGACATTGAGCTGATCTGCTGATGGAGCGGGAAGATGGCCATGGTAATTTCTTAATAAAACGAAGCAACCACATCGAATTTGGGCTAGTTGTATTTGTCTTGACAAAGACTCTGGTTCTAGATGATAGGTATTCATCATGGCCTGGTAATGAAGCTAGAAGCAGATATAAGAAATCCTTAATGGCCAACAACATTTGGGTTAGGTTCGTAAGGACTAGATTGCATAACGAATATGTAAGCATAACGATTTACTTTCATAACTTTCATAAGATCTTGGTTGCAAATTGTGTAAAACGTCCTAAATAGTGAAATGCCTTGGTAGGCATATCGTCAAAGATTAATAACGTCTAAGTAGCAGAATGACTAGTTAATTTAATGACAAGGAAATCACAAACAGTAGTTCGTAAAATTATTATTTTTGTAATATCAATTTTCATAATATTGATAAAGAAACTTCAAAGGCGAAGTATCTGTTATTATAATATTAGTATAATAATTATAGAGACATACCTAGACATTAACAGAACTATTCGTTGCTATTAGAATTTATCTAATGTAACCTGTCCATTATGCAATCACGACGTTTTGCTACCTAAGACGATTTGAATTGATTTGGGGTAACTCTGTACAAGTAAATCGAACATTTATCGCACAAAAACAGTGTATAAGAGCTATAAGTAATATCAGCCGCCGTACATCATGTAGACCCTGGTTTGTTGAGTATGGGATACTGACTGTTTACTCTATATATATTTATGAGGCCTGTTTATTTGTCAAAATGCATCCTGAAAAGTTTAAAAAGAAAAGTGACACAGTTTCTTTTAATACAAGATATCCTGATAAATTAGTTTTACCTAAGATGCATGCAATTATGAAAAAGAAAAATAGTCACACTATGTGCATAAAATTGTATAATAATTTACCGGAACCCATGAAAGTACTCCCTTTAAGATCCTTTAAAACCCAGCTGTACCGATGGCTGGTAAAGAAGTGTTTCTACTCTCTGAAGGAATACTTGAATATGATGTAGATAAACTCTAATTAACATGTTATAATTATACCTGCATGTATCAAGTAGCCAAACACAATATTTGCAAACTAAACACCCTCGAGCTCCTACAAACGCATACTTTTTGGACCCGCCTACGTCGCCCGATGTTTGTTTAAACATTCACGAGAAAGACACAGTGAATGCAATCTATTCATTTAAAACCGGTTCTGCAGCAGGTCTTGACGGACTTGCTCCCCAACACCTAAAAGACCTTACCTCTCACTGTGTGGGCGACGCAGGCAAACATTTAATCCTCGCTTTAACAAAATTAATAAACCTCATGCTGTCTGGCAATGTTAATCCCGAAATAGTTCCCGTTCTTTATGGAGCCAACCTAATTGCGCTCACTAAAAAAGACGGAGGTGTCAGACCCATTGCGATCGGCTCTACATTTCGGCGATTAACTTCTAAAATTTCAGTTCGTCACATAGTTTCAAAATTGCAACCTCAGTTTGAACCAATTCAATTAGGTTTCGGTACTAAAGGTGGGTGCGAAGCGGCAGTCCATGCCCTGCGCACCTACCTTAATAACGATCAGTGTGAGGTTTTACTCAAAATTGACGTCAAAAATGCATTTAATTCGGTAAACAGGGACACCTTGCTCACAGAAATTAGGAATAATATTCCGGAAATTTATAATTACCTACTTAACTGTTATCATGAACCTTCTAAATTAATGTACAAAAGCAACGAATTATCTTCTGAAGTCGGCTGTCAGCAGGGTGATCCCCTCGGACCAGCCATTTTCAGTTTAGCCATTAACCCCATCATTCAAAATTTAAAGTCCAAATTTAACGTATGGTATCTTGATGATGGTTCCCTAGGAGGTGATGCAGTTACGGTACTTTCAGATCTCTCAGAAATTATAAATAAATTTAAGGCCATTGGTTTAGATCTAAACTTTAATAAATGCGAACTGTTCATAAACAACGCGATCCGATCCGATCTCTTCCAACATTTTAATTTACTTTGTCCAAATATCAAAATTGTCGATAAGCAAAACTTAAGCCTCCTAGGGTCACCAATCTTCGACGATGCCATTCCAGATTTAATCGCAAAAACTGTTTCAAAATTTCAAAATTCTGCAGACCGGCTGCTGGAAATCAGTGCTCACACTGCTATCACTATTCTAAAATTTTGCCTTTTTGTGCCAAAATTTACTTATTTGCTTCGTTGTTGTCCCTTTTGGAAACATCAAAATTCTCTGACCTTAATTGATTCCCTTATGAAAACTTCTTTGGAATCTATACTTAACTTACAATTCAATGGGCAATCTTGGACCCAGGCTTCCCTTCCTATCAGATATGGTGGGCTAGGTATCCGCAAAATTTCTAGTGTTGCTTTACCAGCGTTCCTATCATCTGTCCACAGCACGTCCACCCTCGTAGGTAAAATCCTAAAGGATTGTCCTTCAAACTACGAGACGACGGGTTTGGTCGATGCTAGGAATGCTTGGCTAATGGCTTGTCCGGGTGAAAATCCTCCCGATTATCCAAATTTCCAACGGAGCTGGGATGACACACTATCCAAATTAACTTATTCTAATATTCTCAGTTCCAGTTCAGGCCCAGACCGCGCAAGGCTTTTGGCTGTGGCAAGAAAGGAATCCGGTGACTGGCTTCATGCTTATCCTTCCGTTAACACCGGAACCTTTCTTGAGCCTGAAACACTGAGAATTGCAGTCGGGCTAAGACTGGGTGTTGCGCTGTGTTCACCACACCGTTGCCTCTGTGGCACCAATGTGGACGAAACGGGACACCATGGTCTTTCCTGTCAAAAGAGCGCCGGCCGTTTCTCCCGTCATGCCGCGCTCAATGACATAATCCGCCGGGCTCTTGCCTCTGCGAACGTGTCGGCCATTTTGGAGCCAAGCGGCATTGCCCGCGACGATGGCAAAAGGCCGGACGGTATGTCTCTGATTCCCTGGAGAATGGGTAGGGTTCTGGTTTGGGATGCGACCTGTGTCGATACAGTAGCACCCTCACATCTCCAGGGAACCACACAAAAAGCTGGTGCGGCGGCAGAAACGGCTGAAAATAGAAAAAATTCTAAGTATCAATCTCTCGGTCCGAATTATAATTTTGTTCCTGTCGGGTTTGAAACTTTGGGTCCATGGGGTCCCAGCGCTTACAAGCTTATTTCTGAGTTACAAAAGCGCTTAGTTGATGCAACTTGTGACCAAAGGGCTGGCAGTTTTCTCTCTCAAAGAATCAGCATCGCTATTCAGCGAGGCAACGCTGCCAGCCTTTTGGGCACTATGCCACGGGGGCCTTATTTAGATTTAATTTAGTTTTAAGTTGTAGTTTATTTAGTTTAAGCTTAGATTTAATGTCATTGTAAATTGCTTTTATTATGTAAATAAAGTAGTATATTTGCATGACTCTTTAAGTTTAAATGTATGAATCTAAACTATCCACATAATGTAACATCTTATTTTTGTACTACATTTAATGCGAATAAAATATATTTCTATTTCTATTTCTAAAGCCAAGACCATAATGCTACCCAGACACCTTGCATAATGCGTCATTTTTACAACGAAGACTTTATACAACTTGGTCGTAAATTCTATTAGCCATTTTGCAATTTCGGCGTCATGCCATAATAATAATTGTCGATGGTGCAACCAAGACATACTGTACACTAGGGCAGGGGTTCCCAAACTTTTTCACTTTGCGGCGCACCTTACATTTTTGTATTTCGTCCCGGCGCCCTGTGCCAAGTTTGTAGCTGTGTGTGTATACAGTAGATACAATGGCTTCAATACGGTACCTAGGAGACGAGAAAACAGAAATGTATGACGGCACCTCTGGGACTCTTCACGGCGCCCCAGAGCGCCGCGGCGCTCAGTTTGGGAACCCTGCACTAGGGCATTGTGCAAAAAAGTCATTGTGCTTACTAAGGCATTAGGTATGTAATTGCGACGTTTTGTTTATTTAGTCTATACCTATGCACTATATGCAACCTAGTTCTTACGAAACTAACCCAATTTCGAGTACCTGCGCATTTTATTCAGCAAAAAAGCTTGTGTTTAAATTATTTTTCATCGAAAAACATGTTATCTTATCAGTAAATCGCTAAATGTGTGATCATTATATTGTATGATCGTGATCGTGACTACTAATGCATGGCTTTACAAAGTTAATCGCTGTTTATTCACTGAATTTAAATAAACTTTCGTAAACTATCATTGATATAAAATATTTACAACAATATGATAAAGTTTTTACGTCAGAAATGACGTATTTACATCATGGGACAATTGACACCAATTGACCTAGTTTCCAACTACCCTAAACCAGTACTATGGGTACTAGAAAAAAAATACATACAGTGGAACGTAGAACCTCCTCCTTTTTTTGAAGTCGGTTAACAATGTAAACACATACACAGTAAAACAAATGAAAATAATATGCTTATGTTAAATATCGAGGGCAAATATTAGTATTCACCATAAAAAATATCAGCCCTGACCGGGGATCAAACTCGGGACCTCTCGCTTCAAAGTCACGTTCTCCTAACCCCAGGCTATTCGATCATGTAATATGGGTATTTACAGTTAATCGCTTAGATCAGAGGTTCATTATTTTTTTTCTCGTAAACCACTTTCCAAATTGTATTGGTTTCGGGGGACCCTCTTCTGTCTCATTTAGGCTCTCAATTTTTTGAATACTGTCTTTCATTGATAGATAGGTATGTAAAGCCAAGCCAAAGTTTCGTTCTTTACTATCGAAATCGGGTACATTTTCGTGGACCCCCACTTAAAACCTGTGAACCCCTGTTTTTTTTTTCACGCCAACGTAGACCCTCGTCGAGTCTCCCTTGGATCCCTAGGGATCCATCTGGACCACTTTAGGAATAACTGATTTAGATATTTGTCTAGAAACATTTCATGGGACTAGCTAGTTCTTATCTGTTAAGAACCTCGATGTGCCCAAATTTGACATTATTGTTTGGATCCAAGATGGCGAATAGCAGTTTGCCACTTTTGACACCAAAAATAGTAATGGGTGTCGATTTCGTGAAATTTGACCTCGGTGCGCTCAAGTTTAACAATATTTTTTGGATCTAAGATGGCGGATGACAGTTTGTCACTTTTAACACAAGTTTGATTGTTTGTTGGCTTTTTTAATAGTACTGTCTAACAAACATCCGCCATCTTGGATCAAAAATAATGTACCTACTTTACATGTTTTTCCCTTATTTTCCTCCCTATAGTAAGATGAAAAGTTGTGTGTTTCGCTCGGCTGCAAAGTTATTTTGCATCTCGCTGCGCTCGGGTTTCAACAGAAGCACTCGCGCCAAACGATAACTTTGCAGCCTTGCAGAACAAGTAACTATTAACTACATAATTCAGTATTGAGCGCTCTATACAAAACATTTTCTAACAGTTAAGTACCTAAGCATACCGAGCCTGAAATATTTTTCAGGTTCCGAGTACCTACTTGAATATATTTCAAGACGTTAAGTTTATAAACATGTAAATTGAGGCTGTTTGGGTCAAGATATTTGCGGCAACACTGTGAAGCTGACGATTATTGCCAGTAATTGGCATCTCGAGACTTGTCAACCACAGCTTCGAATTAATTGAACTACCTAAGTTAGCATTTAGCAATTGATACGGAAACATTTATATGTATACGAGGGCTGTTTGATAAGTACCCGTTTTCTAAATATATTAATATCACTGGCCGCAAATAAGTATACCACCCTTTTAAGCCATTTTTCAGAGGCGGGAAAATTAAAAAAAAAATGGCATTCTTTTGTTTTCTTTTCTCATTTGACAACGATTCAGTGAAGGCGTGAACTTAAAATTGTTAAAATGGAGAAAGAACAGTATCGGTCTGTAATTAGATTCTTATTTTTGGACGGAAAAACATGTGATGCAATAAAAGTAAGAATGCAAGCGGTTTACCATGAATGTGCTCCTTCTATGACAACTGTCAGATATTGGTATAACGAGTTTAAGCGGGGAGAACAACCGTCTTTGATGAGGATCGCCCAGGCCGGCCAGTTGAGGTGACTACAGACGATATGGTTAAGAAAATTTAAAATATCGTTTTAGCCGACCGCCGAATTAAACTTCGAGAAATCGTTGATTCTGTAAACGTTTCAATCGAGAGGGTACAACACATATTAGAAGAAAAATTGGGTATGAAGAAAGTATCGGCGAGGTGGGTGCCGCGTTTACTCACGGAGGAGCAAAAACGGAACCAACTGACTACTTCGGAGCAGTGTTTGGCCGTGTTCAAACGTAACCCGAAGGAGTTTCTGCGTCGTTTCGTGACCGTGGACGAAACGTGGGTCCACCACTAGACCCCAGAAATGAAAGAGCAGTCGAAGCAGTGGATTTTACCGGGTGAACCTGCTCCAAAGAAAGCAAAAACCGTCCCATCGGCTGGAAAGGTCATGACGACCGTTTTTTGGGATTCGCAGGGTATTATACATATTGACTATTTAGAAAAGGGAAAAACAATAACAGGGCAGTACTATGCCAATTTATTGGATGAATTTGACGTCGTGTTGAGGGACAAACGACCCCATTTAAAAAAGAAAAAAGTACTGTTTCATCACGACAACGCCCCGGCACATTCGTCCAGAGTTGTGACGGCTAAATTAGCACAGTTACGCTACGAACTATGGTCTCACCCCCCGTATTCTCCAGATTTGGCCCCATGCGATTTCTTTTTGTTTCCAAACCTAAAAAAATGGCTCGGTGGCAAGCGATTTGGATCAAATGACGAAGTCATTGCCGCCACAGAGGCCTATTTTAATGACTTTCCAAAATCATACTTTTTGGATGGTTTATTGAAGCTTGAGTATAGGTGGAACAAATGTATAGAGTTAAAAGGTGACTACGTAGAAAAATAAATGCATATATACAAAAAAAAAAGTTTTTTTTTTCCATAAACGGGTACTTATCAAACAGCCCTCGTAATGTTTTATAAGTGCTGCTCGAACATAATAACTTAAGCATATTTTCGTTAAGCCCTGTCGATATGTATTTCATATAATAACACTATTTAGACAAAACTGAAATAAAAATAATTAAATAACTGGGCTAAACATAAATTGAATGGATTGCATAGATCGTTAAACTACTTAATAAAATAAAAAGGCATTAATGATTCTACGCATTATAATCCTTATCAAGTTTATTTCTGCCCGAGTAGGTATTAAAGCGCAAAGGCAAGTAAGTATCAATAAATGTCATTGTCGGTAGTAAAACATTAAGGACTTTTTGTCCGTGCCTAGAGAAATTCCTTGTCTGGTCGTTTATCACTCAAACCATTACAATTTTTTTTATTGTCAACAAACATACACGATACCAACTTTATAAAACCTTATATTAGTTCTCTATCGGAATTTGATTAGCCATTCATAGCTATTGAGCTTCGATTCATGACTTTTGACAAAACGTTTCTAAAGCAAGTCTAAGATAAATAGTTGTCTAAAGTGTGCATCAACAGAAGTATAATACCTATTATTAATAGGTAAGTGTTATACCTAGCTAAGCTGACGATTATTCAAGCCGATTTCAGCTACGGCGTTAAGGTGCTTCTACGTCGATCCAAATTATTAGAGTTTTGATCACATGATCTACTATTAAGTCTAGTACTAGTACTATTATGATGAGACTATTAAGTCTAATGTGACTTTAGTACCAAATTTCGATTGTGAAAGTATGGGCATACATCGCACCATCAAACTAACCACCGAAACGTCATCCTCATCTCTGTGATCTCTATCTATTGCCATACGCCTGCTCGAGAGGCGCGCCGGCTGAACATACCTAATTTGCGGAGTGATAACCCTATGGGCTAAGATCTACTGATACAGGCCTAAGAATTATATTGAGTCGAGTTTGAAGTTTGAAAGAGCACTCACTTTGAAGTAAAACATGAAATTATGTCAGCGTCATAATGGAACTGCTAAGTTTAAGAAGGTGGCCTTGGCCTCGCGGCAATATTAGCGGGTGCTGTTGCACTGGGACCCTGGGAAACTCAGAAGAATTACCCAATTTGAGTGCAATTGGGCGTGTTAGTTTTAATAGACGACGTTTTTCAGTAGGTCTGTCTGGGAATAAAATGTAGCCGCACGGGCTGACAGGGGCGTGAATAAGCGACCGGATTCCAGCGCCATACCCTTAAGCCTCGGGAACGAATAAAAATTCCTCGCCGTACATCCTTTCTATCAAAAGGGATAAAACTAGACTCTGTTTCTGTTAAAGTCATGTTGTGAGTAGTGGCTGCAAAAAATATCGTTATGAAAACATAATGGACTATTTAGAATACCTACTTAATAAAATAATTTTGACTGTCCATGCGCAATGACTGGATCAATTAACCTTTCTAGTGGCAGGTACTAATTTTTACATAGCGTACATGTGGCAGAAATCATGTTTTTTACGTTATTTTTTTCGCCCTCTAGTGGCAGGAATTTTTCGCGAATGTTCGCGAATTTTCCGCGAATTATGAAAAAATTAAATAAAAAAAAACGGTTGGATACGGTAATATAAGTAAGATTTTACTATATGCAGCTTACACCCAGCATAAATACGAACTTTAAGAGGGTTAAAACTGAAAAACACTAACATTAATAGGTTGTACGTATTAACTTGCATATTTGGAACTCATACAAATCTATTCTTTTAACGTAAAAATACAAATTACAACCAAAAATGCTAGGTGTAATATAATTTAATTACAATCATGGGAAAAATGCCGATCCATACTATGCTGACATGTTTACCTTGTCAAGTTCAATAATTTCATTTCTTGAGTTTTAGTCGCGGTAATTTCTTTTTGTTACGTTTATTCGTCACGTTTGTTGGTCGTTGAAGTAAATTTGCAGACATGTTTGTTTTTGGTGTACAAATACACAATTATTTATGGCTAAGAAGCGGATAGGATAGGATACTGATCGGTGTAGGAAGCAGCCGGCCGCCGGCACTGTCTCGTAGCATGAAAGGATAAAATACCTTTTATTCCATGAAAATCATCATTTAAAAATAAAATGGTCCCCACAAGCCTTAACATACATATTAATGAATATATAGACAAAAAACCATTTTAAAATTCGGACACATTATCGGATAAAATAGATTTTCCTTTACCAAAAAGGCAGATTTTCGGCAACTTCGCGATTGTTTTCTATCGAGGCAAGTTTAATCAATCGTGTTTCGGGTCCCCACATTCACTAGATAAGCTCGTAGACTTTCATTATGAAATTTTTATAATGTTAGATTTGCAGATTTATTAGGCGAAAAATGGATTTTCCGTGAAGTCGAATCATGCATTTTGGGAGTAATCTGAATGTATTTCGCATTAAAATTGTAAAAGAGGTCACATTGTTGCCACTTTTCGTTATAAATATTTAACATTTTTAATGATAGGTTTTTTAGTCATGTTCGAACACTAAAATAACAATAAAAAGAAAATGATCGTGATGGACAGAGTTCATTACTATCCTATGAACCATTAACTATAATAACAGTGGTACAAAAACTGATAGTAAATAACCCGTGCCTGCATTAATCAACGTATTGAGTCAATATTGGAACTCATATCACTCACAAGGTCGGTAGTCACCGTTATCGGAATCAAACTATGGGGATAACTATCTTTACATCGATCGTCGTCTGGACTGAGCTTTACCGAATTTTTAATAATCACGATTTTTTTATGCTTAGGTACCTACCGCCGTTCATTTTAAATATATGCTGGACAATCACGAGTAGGTATGCTCAAAAAGTAATGTGTAATTGCTTAATTTGTAAAGTAATGTGTGTCAGTCAGTCAAAATAATGTTTTAATAATGGCTTCGTTTTCGATAATTACTTAATATAATAATCGACTAGTAACATCAAACAGACATTTTTAATGCATCTATCAGTAGGGTAGGGGTAGTCATGCGAGTTGAATATGGTGTTTGGAAAGTCATTGCACATCTCCACCAGCATCTATTACAAGCAAAACTGTTAATTATGCGTCACTTTTTTTTCAAAGTGAGCGCTATATTTAATGTCCACTTGAAAGGGTTAATGCACCAGGCAACCCTGATCACATTCTAAATAAATGCATAACAAGAATCTGACGTCTTATATACGCGCCCTTCCAAGAGTGGTTTAGGCATCTCTGGTTATCAGTCTAAGTTGAATAAAAAACATTTTTTTTGCAGGGATGGGAGGGTAGGACGGAGACAGGCGCAGACAGCGCGGAGCCGCCACCGCCCGCGCACGCCGCGCTAGATGCCGTCTGGCAGCCTGTTGCTGGGACCAGGTAAACTTTAACTACGAATATTTAATAATACTGCGTCAAAAGGGCCACTAAAATATATTCCGCCGCCCTGCTGCCAACGTTTGAGTGTATTTTGAGGGAATCTAAGAACCCCAGTGTCCATATCCACCCATTGTTTTTAACCCACGAAAGGTGTGCGTCGAGTTTGACTTTGTTTTAATTCTTATATTACAGTCTACAAACGTCCATTAGTACTGTCGCCAACGCTCTGTCAAGGGTACTGAAGCTGATCTTTCGTCCAACTATGCTACGTTAATAGGTTCTCTAATGGTCAGTCTAGAGAATTGGCAACTGTCTCGGCTTTGTAATGGCATTAAGCTTTAGGTAAAGTTATTATTACAATGGCATTTAAACACCCTCAGTTTAGGTCTCTTCTCTAGTTAAGAGTGAAAGCGTCAAATGCCGACTACGAGTACGAGTACATTCTCGCCATGCCGACGCGACGCCGTAAATATTTTCTAGATGCCGGCGTAATGAATAGCCTAATAAGAATAATACAAGACCAGACAGATGCCATGAATAATGGGGTATCTTGGAGAAATCTCTTTGTGTACGCGACTTCTATTTCATTATTTTCTACGTCTCAAATATCATAGGGTATCCTAAAATAATTCAGTACAACTGATTGTACTGAATTATTTTAACCACTTAGAAACCATTTCGATTGCGAATAACGAACGTTAAAAGCAAAGTAGCCGAACTAATAATTACAAAGAATCGATTCTCCAATAAAATGATCATGAGTTGCCATCTGTACACCGAGACTTACACCTACAAGTCTATTAATAAAAGTCCAAGGCAAACAAGGCAACATTGAACAATCTCATAACCTTAACGGTGTCTTCTTCCGAACAAGGAAAACTACGAAGCGATGAGATCAGCATCTTGTTCAGCTGAAATGGGTACCGCAGCCCGCAGAGATCTAGTTATAACAATTTTATGTTAGCATTAAAAAGTAAAATGATTTGGCAAGGGTAAGTCGAGACATTGCTGACGAGACATAAATTACAGCCGAAGTTATATTCCGTTTATTGCTGTGTTTGGATTAATAGTTGCTCCAATCCTTTATTGAAATTAGAAATTGACTAAGATATTTCCGCGGCAATTGGCAAGCGATCAATCGTTCCGATCATTTGAGCAATTAGGTATTTCAGAAATTTAATTGTTCGGATTGCGATTTTAGTGAAAACTATTATCTACGAGTATCGCATAACACTAGGTTAGAAAAGGGCTACGGTACTTTCATTTTAATAAATTAAGTATTTATGATTACTATGATAATCTAATTAAAATGTAATTTTCGGTACAATGACGTCATTGATCATGGGTTAATTTACTTTCACTTTGCAATTACAGTTCTGATCACTGGACTTTTTGCCAGTAGAACAGTCGTTTTGATAGGAAGGGGTTTTGAGCTGAGAAAACGGCCAACTACGCGCGATCCTCGCAATAACGACATGAAAATTCTTCCGGAGAGACCATTACTCGCAGCTGCCTCTAAAGGAACATTTCCCATTTATTTATATTTATTGATGGGCCCAGACTTTACCTCCTTTATGTCGATTGCTCACATTGAAAAGCGATAGTTTGGCCCAAATTGCGTATTGTGTTCGCTTATCGCACTTGTTTGGAGAAAAAATATAAGTTACAAGTTTTCTTACGACATGTTAAATACAAGTATTTTTGTCGGCGTATTTTCTTTAAGCAAACAAACGTTTCTCAAAACGTGACACGGTTGGCCAATGATCAGAAGAGTGTTTCGCTACTGCTCTTACATTTTACGGCGAAAAATAATTTCCTACTATGTAAATGCATTGTAGAGCTTTAGCTTAGCAGTTTCTATAGTTCGTTACTAAATAGCTACCAAGCAAGTCCTTGATTTTATTCAATGTATGCACAGGCATAAATTGTTACATTTAAAAGGTCGTAGCTGCTGAATAATTTCCACAGGAAAAGTTTCAGAAAGGCTCTACCTGACTTCACCAAACGGAAGTGAACTACATTATAAAGTCGTTTCGGGCAAAGTTGTACAAGTTGTACGGTTGTACTGGATCCTTAAAATAAACAAAGTTACCATTTCAGGGTTTTGTTAACATCCTTACTTTTATGTAAAATGCGTGAAGTTATCTTTTTATTTATTAATACATACTCATAATGCTATTTCTGTTTCAAAATAACAAGTCAATCCTTTTATGAAATAGCCCATTAGGTAGGCCTGATGTTACCTATGTGCTTCTAATACACTTACACTATTTAGGTTTCTGCAGTTATTTAAAGTCAAGGATAGAGTGAATCGACCGTAAGTGAACCAGTGAACCTCATCTGCACTTTCTATCATTCCTCATCACCATCACTCATCATCAGTCAATCGATGATCAGTTTTTATAAAATATATATATTGGATCATCAAAATGACATCAGCTTACGAAGCACGAAGACAAACATTTTTTTTAACGGCATTAGCGATTCAGTGTAGCGGAAAATATTATAAGAGGATCAAAAGAGGATCATTATCTTTAGGGTAACGATGTAATATTTTTTCGCATCAGGTGTTTGGGGACGCCCAAAAATAGTTTTGTGCTACTTCGCTTGTTTTATGGTGTCTTGCGTGTGATTTTTGTATCATTTTCAACGAACTATAACGTAGGACTATAATATTAAGAATCTTTTCTGCGTGATTTTTGATCAGACTTTTAATTTTGTACATTTTGTGTTCTAAAGTTTCGTTTGTAATCTTCTCTTTGTATATTTGTTTTATATTACTTTTATGAATAAATTACTGTAGTAATATAATGTCGGCCTCACATTTTGTATGATGTACTAGATCACCTGGTGGTTCCAACGGAAGACCAGCGCTGGCTGCAAGGCCAGCATCACGCTGAGTTGGGACCAGTTCGTGACAATCTTTATTCTGTGTCTTTTGTCCTTGTTACCTCGTATTAATGTCACGAATAAATGTTTTCTTTCTTTCTTTCTTTCTTTAAATTAATGTGTTAGCTTAGCACGAACGTTAGGTTTTTTGTGAAGTGGGATAAAATATTTTGTAATAGTATACATTATTAATTTGTTAGTCAATTTGTACCAGGTACCTAAACCAACGCCAGTCAAGTTTTCAAGTTTGAAAAATCAGTAGTACCTATAAGGGGTCAAAATATTGTTGTTAGTCTTTGTTTTGCGCTACTCGTTGAATTTTACTGATACATGGCAAAATTCATTTTACCCAGAAATGTAACTTTGACCTTTGCAATGAAAATAGGTACCTACTTAAAATGTTATCTTTCTACCGGACTCTAAATATAACTCTAATAAGTGTACTTTCCACATTGAGATGTGGCCATTAGGTAAGGTAGGGTCGGGACCGGGTAGGTAATTAGAGACGATTTGTGTTTGAGGCTCTAGTGTCAGAGTTCAAAATGTTTTAAAAGAAATAAATATATATATATATACTTCCAATGTTTTGTGTCCCCGTCATCCGCCTCTGTTTCAATAGCCATTCGCTAGGAAGTTATTACGTGTCAATTTTGGACTAATCTTACTCGCTAATCCTGCCGCCAAGCAGCAGTGCTTGCACTGTTGTGTCCCGGTGTAGAGAGTATAGGACAGCCGGGGAAATTACGGGCACCTAGGTATTTTATCTTAGCCTTCTAGGTTGGCAATAACGCATCTGCAATTCCTCTGGTGTTGCCGATACCTGATGGGCATCGGTAATCAATCAATCAATCAGTTTGCCTTTCTACTCGTTTAAAAAAATGCTCCAGTATCGTTAGGCAGGCGTGTCCAACTCAGTACCACTTTACAAGTAAACATTTAAAAGTGAATATCATTATAACTTTAAGGCTCTAGACTCAACTCATAAGCCCTTAAGAGTTTTAAGCGAGATGCATTTAATAAAACTATTAAAACTGTCGGCTGTTTGGACTGTTGGCTCGCTGCCAGCAAGTCGGAGCTGGGAAATATGCGTTCGTTATTTACCACTTACGGCTGGATTTTTTTTTAATTATATAAAAGTTGGGAAACTGTCATCGACGAGGTCTATATCTTTTTAAGAATGAACTAGTTGCTTTTCAATTAAACAACAATTTCTAAATTTACAACTATCTAACTTCATGATTCAGCAAATACACAAAAATCATTCAACTTATAAATTTTTGCGAATATACCAAGATAACTAAGGCAAAGTGCAGCTGCCGTAGTCTGAGCTCTTAAATTTTTTTTAATGTAGAAATATAAATAGAAATATATTTTATTAGCATTAAATGAAGTACAAAAATAAGATGTTACGTTATGTGGATAGTTTATATTCATACATTTAAACTTAAAGAGTCATGCAAATATTGTGTTTGGCTACTTGATACATGCAGGTATAATTATAACATGTTAATTAGAGTTTATCTACATCATATTCAAGTATTCCTTCAGAGAGTAGAAGCACTTCTTTACCAGCCATCGGTACAGCTGGGTTTTAAAGGATCTTAAAGGGAGTACTTTCATGGGTTCCGGTAAATTATTATACAATTTTATGCACATAGTGTGACTATTTTTCTTTTTCATGATTGTATGCATCTTAGGTATAACTAATTTATCAGGATATCTTGTATTAAAAGAAACTGTGTCACTTTTCTTAGTGACAACTTATCACTAAGAAAAGAAGCTAAGCTCAAAAAAAAAACACTTCAAGTATGAAAATATAGAACGGAACTTTGCAGGTAAAGTATAGTAATAAAAGAATCGGTAGATACAATTTTAATATCTGCCGCAAAGGTCACGTATTCCCTCGTTATGATTGAACTTCGAATGACAATGAAAAAGCCCCTGTTAGGGAAAGTAAAAGTAGATCTTTTTGATGTAATAATAATATGAAGAGGTGACTGAGCCCTTTCCCCTTTTCATCTTTCCCATTTGAGTTTCTTATCCGGATCATAATGTCTCATCCGTTGCCTGCCAGATGAATTTGAGTTTTATATAAGTACCTAGTTAGACTGAACTTAAGAGGGAGGGAAAAAATTACGTAATCAATCGACATCGGTATGTAAGGATAGATCTGATATTTTATTATTGTTGTGTTCCATTCCTAACAATAAACCCTTAAACTATGCAACTCACTTATTGAGCGACGGTACCGACTCACATAAAACAGTAATTAACCAAGTGCACAGCGCTACGCATTTGGAATGCACTGTAAATTGACTCAACCCTCTCGTTGTAATGTAACTCGATTGTATAATCGTGAATCTCTATGAAACACTGATTGACGTCCTTGTGAACACACGACAATAAGAATCGTGGGAGGGTGGAAAGTGTTTTTCTTTTGGTGTTTCGCAAAAGCAATTGCCGGGGCGAGTTTAAAGGCTTCGATGAGTATCATCAGCCGTCGGAGAGCCCTCGACGCGCACGGCACAGGGCCCTCCTCTGTGAACTTTAACATGCATGCCATCGACGCGGGAAAATCTTTGTTCAAAACATTTTTGTGAAATCTTGACGACGTTACCGTTGTTTTCATTACTTTTTGATGGCGGAAGTTTGACAGTTTCGTGTTGTGATGGAAGTTCAAAAGATGTGTTCACTGCAAGTTCACGTCTTGTACAATATTTCAGCGTTTTCAGTGGAATTCTTTAATATTACAAACAACAATTTTAAATTTGTAAAGTTGCGAGAGCTTCTTTTATAGTCAACGCTTTTTTCGTTTCGCCCGCAATGTGGGATTTGCCGATGTAAGTACATTTCCAAGGAAAAGACTGCGTTCGTGACGTTAGACCATTTCGATGTCGTTTTAAGTTAAACCTGCACAGTACAGGTGACAGCGTCACAGTTGTTTTACAATTACGCTGTGCGGGGTTGAAAATGTATGAATGTGAACATTTTTACATTTTTTTGATTTCATATTAACAAAATTTCGAGGCGATTCTATTCTGTCACAAATGACCACAAATATTACGCTACCTTTAATTTGTTTTATTTTTAACAGACTTCAAAAAAAGATGTTCTCTCACGACGCGCGATTACTCCGCCAATTATTAATAGATTGTGATTATAATTTATTTTTTGTTTGGAAGGGTATGCCTACTTCAGAGGTGGTCTCATAGAAACATTAAATTTTAAGCATTAAATTGTGAAAATAATGTCTAATATTTGTTACCTCTGAACTCCGTCATGTAATGCTTAGTCTAAACCGTTTTGTTTATTTTTCTTTGAAAGGGATACCTACTTCTGAATTAGTTCCATATTTATCAATTCGGTTCAGCAGTTTTAATTTTGTTTATTTAATTTTAACAAATAAAACGCGACAGTAACCTGGATTTACTCAACTCGCACGCTGACCCAGAAGCAAATAATTTGTTTGCTGTTACACTTATAACTTAAGTACGTATATAAATATAAATTGTAATTTGGTATTTACTTACGTTTTAGCTTAGGATGTGTAAAGCGATGTTTTAGGTGTTATTTTGGCCAATTCTTTACGTTTATTTTTATTGTTATTTTTTGTCTAAGGCACAGGCTTCACATGTTACCTAGTTTTAGACATGCTGTAGTTACCTACGTACCTATACATATTTACTTTGGTGATTTACTTGATCTAAGTCTGTTTAATGCATTTTTTCTGTAAGTACCCTAATATGTTAAATGTTTATTGCAATTAATATTAAAGTATTATTATTTACATTTGAAGTCGGTTAATTTTCTTGTTTTAGGGGAAAAGTTATTAATTTAGAAATAACTATTTCTAACTCATTGGGATGTTTACATACAGTCAATAGATTTTTAATGTTGTAATCGTAATCAAAAGTAAATGCAATGAAACACGATTATCTGAATTTGAACAGGAAACAAGATTAATTGTCAAATTGGCATAATTATTTTATATGTCGTGATTGTTCACTAACTTCGGAGATGAAATCGACATACCGCTTCGGCTTTATTCCGAGATTTAAATAGGACTGAAATAAATTGAACCGTTTAATCTGGTTTATGCGTTAATAGCATGTTGTGGAATTCCGAATGGGATATAAATTCGCAGCGAGCCTGCAGAGGACGCTGAATGCATATCAATTTCGTGCTAGTCCAACCATGCTCAAATTCCACATACCTGTAACGTCTGTGTTGCACAGTACTTTTATCGGTATACCTACATAATATATTATAGATATAGATCGAACAAGAAAACAGGAAACGAAAGGTGTAATAACATCCGCTTTCGACTCTCCTGTCCACTTTACCGACTTAGCACGGGCACCGGGCGGGTAGGTACGAACTTGTTTAATTGTCTGTACTTATGATATTGAAACAGAACAGTTTTATTATGATTGCAAAAACAATCGCAGCCGATCAATGAAATCAACCGAACCAACAAACAAAGGGATCCTAATACGGTATGAGTAATATCGAAACTCATTCGGGCAGTCCCAAATAAAAGCTCATTAAGCATCAATTGAAGTTAATAACACTGCGATAATGCGAATAGAACCCATCAGCTTTCACGAGAGGCTTTATTGTATCCCCAGCAGTTCATTGTGCCCGCAGACGAGCTGCTTCATCCACATCTATTGTGCGAGTGTATGCATGTAGTGCATTTCACACATTACAACTCACAAGGCTGCCGTGCAGTTCTAAAAACACTGTATAATTTGTATGCGATTCTATACATTAGCTTACTGCACGTATACCTACTAAACAATCTGATCATATCATTCCATGGAACAGAGGGGAGGTACATCATTATTTGATTGGCTGCCTTAATCCTCCGGTTTCTGAAGATGAGTTAAAATAGGTAAACACGATATCCGTCGTACACTGGAAACCCTCATTAATTACTTTTACGCGTAATTTCTATGTTGAAAATAGGTACGTATATGTTACTATCAGATTAGAAAAAAATAGTGTGCATATGTCCCATGATATTTATTTATTTATTTATTTATTTATATAATCGTTTTATTGACTTCAATGTAGAGTAGTCGTAATTTAAATGTCGACTGCAGAAGCTGACTCTGACGCAATCCAGGCCCGTTTTTGCTCCATGAATAGAACAAAAATATAAGGGTATTTACTAGCTACTATTGCCTTAGTTACTATCGCCTTAGTTACTATACCAATATAAATATTCTGAACAAAATCGCATTTAAGTAAGTAAGTATGAGTAAACGCTTTATTGTACGGTCGAGGAAATTAATTCCTGACCATCCATGGAACCTTTTCACAGTAAACGTCATAGTGACATCGCATACCTTGACAAGGAAAATCGTTATTACGTTTACTATGAAAATGTTCTATGGCGGGTCAGGAATTAATTTACTCGACTGCACAAAAAAAAAACAGGATAAAAAACACAAGTAACAACAATCAGATTAGAGTATAATTTTTACTTAGTTTCTTTCGTTTCAGTTGGCAGAGTGATAAAATCAATAAATTCTCCTTAACTACAAAAGAGACATGAAGTTTTTCACGACATGAGTCATGTCATATCTTATTCACTGTATTATTCAGTACCTACCACTTAAAGGTGTTTTACATCGAATCTAGTTCACAACATAGGTACGTATAAATGAAAGAAAATGCACAACTTAACCTTGAAATTACACTATTAAAAATGTAGCGCCCAGCGATATCGTGCTCGTGAACAAGAACATAGTGCATTAATGATTAACTAAATACTTGCAAGACGCTTAGGTTTTAAAAGGTATTTTTAAACATAATTTGATTTTCGTTATACTATTTTCGTTCTATTTAATATTCTTTACTGTTGCATCGCAACATCATGCGCCGTCGCACGGGCACACGGCAACTAGTTTGGCGGGGACAGACGCGCGGGGAGCGGGGCGGCTCCGCCAGCCTGCAGTCGCGTTCAGTGCCCTAAGCACGACTTGTCGAATCCTGCATCACGTAAACTCGAATAATAAACTATAACGAGTTTGTATGACGTTTGAAACAGCGCCCGCCCGTGAGCGTATTTGGAACTAAAATTTTGTATGAGATTTCTCGATCTCGATACGATAACCGTAACGTAACGCAGGATTCGACAAGTCGTGCTTAGGGCACAGTGCCCTAAGCACGACTTGTCGAATCCTGCGTCACGTAAAATCGAATAGTAAACTATAACGAGTTTGTATGACGTTTGGAACAGCGCCCGCCCGTGAGCGTATTTGAAACTAAAATTTAGTATGAGATTTCTCGATCTCGATACGATAACCGTAACGTTACGCAGGATTCGACAAGTCGTGCTTAGGGCACAGATCGTCTTACCGCAAACACTTGTCTTGTGATAATTGTTTTTTTTTTTTTTAACTGTTACGAACCAGTCGTCTTTCAATCACCGCATCTTATCAGCAAGCAACAGCATCAGCTCAGACATTACTTAAGTACAACTTGTTAGTAAACGTTGATTACGGGGTCAATTACAGTTTTAAGTAAATAAATACCTATAAGTTTTACATTAGCTTCGAGGTACTTTTCGTATACAACTTACTACTTAAGCTGTACCTAGTCTTAATACCTCGTAGGTAGTCAAATGGCAACCTTGCACACGCCTCCATTCCGCTTCCATCTGCTTTGAATATGATCTTGCTTTCGCAGACTCCTCGTGCAATGCCGAATGTTACCCAAATGTGAAGGAATTTAATTAGTGTCTCTGACTTCGCGCGAATTAAACTTCTTGATGAAAGGCTTTGCTTATGTTAGCCGTTGACGAGAAATTGCGGGTGCTCCTCGGCTTGGAAATTAATACCGCCGTACAAAGTTTCACGCTCCGTGGTATTTCATTTCGCGAATTTGCCTTGTCAGGCTCTGGCCGGATTGATGACTCTCGTTGATAACTGGCGATATTTTATATTTCAATTCGCAGAAAAATCCCGAAAATTGTTGTGATTTAGGGTCGCGAGATAACTTTATCGATGGGTATTGATAAATAGATGTGCGTTCCAGACGAACGACTTTAGTAGCGCTTCTTCGAAATGATCGTCATTATCGCATTTGCATTGTTTGATGTTGGTTTATCCTCTAGCTCAGCAGTGAGTTGTTATCTTATGAATTTATGAAAGCAGATTAATAATAATCAGGGTGCTTACCTACTTTTTAAATGTCTTTCTATTTTGTCATTTCTGAATTACATCTACCGAAATTGTAATTATCTAACAAACGATTTGCAATTTAGGTCGCCAATTTAACTCACTCGTGACAAACATTACAAAGGTTCAAATCCCTAGAATTTGTGTCCTAGCTCAGTGGCGAAGTTTTAAAAAATCATTTGTAAGTAGAACTCGTGTAAGTACGTTGAGAGATTTTATTTAACTTCAAAATTTGCAAACCATTATTATTCGACCACTTTTTGGTACCCGTTTGAGCTAGAATTTAGCAAAGTTATGCATGTACCTAAATCCGGTACCTATAACAAAATGCAATAATTATGGTGGTCTGGCCAGGGTCGTCTCCCCAGGAGGGAACCCTTGAAAACGGTCAACGGCATCGACTTGAAATTTGGTGTGGACGGAAGTTAGATGACAATACAAGTAGGTACAGTGAACAAAAGGTACAGTCGGCAAAAAAGCTTGTATTAAAAAGATTTTAACAGATTTTTTTATATAAAGTAGTAAAGGTAGTAGCAGTTGTCAGATGTGTGTGTGTGTGTGTGTGTGTGTGTGTGTGGTGTGGTGTGGTATGGTGGTTTGTGGTGTGTGTCGACTGACAATACCTACTTAAAATTAATATAAAAAAGTTGAATGATGAAGCTTACGTTAAAATAATGTAGATAGAGTAATGATGTTAGTTGCCGTACTTAAAATAAAACTGGATAATACATAAAAAAAAAATCAAATCCAAACACAAAGATGGTCGAAATTTAAAATCTGGGCTAGTTCTCACAATAACTGGAATATTATGAAGGAGAATTTGTTGCGATCTCCCGCCCGAAAACAAATCTTTTCCATGCACTATTTTATTATAATATTGGTCGAAACTTCCTTCTCTTCTCATCTTTCTATTTCCTTACTTACAGCACCTGAAACTTTGAGTGAATTTGTCTCGTTTCCAATACCTATGGCTTCATCGGGAGCCATTATCATAAACTAAGCCGAATTGCGCGAGCATGTTTCCCAGTTCCCCCGAGGCACGGCTGTGCTACCCTCTCGTTACAGGCGACTACATGCCTTTGTACTTTGCCACTAAACGCTTGGGGAACACGTGAGCTCGTACCATATTGCAGGGAGTATAATAACAAATAATTTGGGGGCACAGCAGTGCCCCCGCCAAGACGATTCCAGCGAAGCGCAAGGACACTACCTACCTAGGTAGGTACCTATACCTACTTTTTCTCGAAGCGATTCGTCGTTTTTTTTGAAACATGTAACTTGGGTTTTCGTTATATCAGATTAACAAAATTCTCGGGATGTTGTCAATAGTGGACTTATTAAACATACCTATAAAGTTTAAATTGCATAGCTCTTATACTTTAGATTTTATTGATATCTAAAAAACCCCGATTTCTTCACTGCTGATGATTAACAAAATTCCTGAAGTTCTAGAAGGCTGAAATTTGGTAGGTAGGTACGTAATACACAAACAACAAAAAAAAAATCTAAAATTTTGATGCTAGAGCTCTTTTTAGACTTAAGTTTTAGTGTAGGTTCCGAAACAGTTACTACAAAGAAATGCAGTACCGATGAAAAGGGAGTATCTTCATGGCACTTACGTCCTTTTGTTGAGAAGCGTCCTTAAGTTTTTCGGCAATAACTCAAAAACGGTAAATCCGATCACAATGAAAACAATTTTCGTTGAAAGTATTTATTAAGCGTTATCCTTGTACTTTTTTTTCGTATTTTTTGGATGTACGACGGTTTAAAAGATAAGGGGGATAACAATTTATGCAACTTTCGGAGCGATTATTTCCGAAAATATTCGCTTAATCAAAAAAATTGCTTAGGGTGCTCGAAGTGTTTTTAAACAGCTGTCGAAATACGATGATGAAAAAAAAAATATTTTTTTTTTTAATTTTGTTACTGTAGGTATGGAGTGCCCCAGAAATATTTATTTTTTAATGTTATATAACTATCAAACCCGCAGAAGCCGCTAATATAACGGCTTCTACAAGACACTAATACTCCATTTCATCAGCTCTTATAGATTTCGAGTAAAATGCCTGTGACATACAGACGGATGGAAGGACGGACATGACGAAACTATAAGTGTTCCGTTTTCGCCATTTTGGTTGTCTTCTAATATCGTCATAAGCACATTACAAAAATAAGTGAAATCCCACCAAAAACATTTTAATGTAAAATGTAGCCAAGATGAGACCATTGTGATTCGTGCTGTCAAAAAGTTATCAGATCTCATGTAGATCCAAAGGTTCTATAACTCTACACGCCCTAATTCTACAAGCCCTAACTTTACAAACTCTACACCTTAAAAATATGTGACTTGGCAGTTTCGTTATCGTCACATAAAAAAAGGGGAAAAAAATATTCACTGTTCATTACTTATCTGTTATACAATAGTTCTTGTAGTAACAAAACGGCCAAACCATAATATTTTGACTAAGGTGTGGAGTTTGTGAAGTTACGGCTTGTAGAGTTAGAAGCTTGACTCTACATGAGATCTGATAACTTTTTGATAGTGCGGGCCCACTTGCTCGTTTGCCTTCTTCGTCGTATAAAAAAACAAAAAAAAACTACATTGACAACTTTTTACATGAAAATGTTTTTGGTGGGATCATTATGACAAGACTTGCCTACTCAAAAATTGAGAGGTCGTGAACCCTACGATATAGTGCACCAAACTGCTCGAGCTGCACTGGCACTATTAAATATTAACAGACCCTTCCCCATATCAGGCGGCCCAGATTGCATAGGTTTAACTATGTATACTTACTTTGCGAAATAATCGTCAAAAATACACATTGCAGTTTCGTGAGAAACATCCATACAAGGTAAACTAGGGAAACTTGGATAAGGATTTTTCCATTTTATCCAATTTAACTTTTAGTAAAACTGATGAATGGTTTATTTACGCTATGAAATTAAGACAAGCAAGTGTAATTGTTTGGTAACGAGTTTTTGTATCTATCAAATACAATTAGTGTTCCGAGACTAAATTCATTAAAGGCTTTGAAACATTATTCACTCTTACGTAACACATAACCCGCTTAAATATTTCAAGGAGCCACTTCACTCTGATTTCATAACACGAGGTTGGTGCGGTAGGTGTTTCAACTCTACAAGGCCATGGTGTGTTAATCCTGTTAAACAAATAACAATGATTTAAACATTGAATTTTAAATACTTTAGACGGTGTGTTGTTGAGTTTGTTGTTGTCGTTGTCTTCATAAAGCTTGAATTTGAAATTCATAATAGGCGTAAACTTTAGCATGCTTTAATTTATTTTGCTTTGTTAGGACTTTTTAATAAATGGGATTTCATTTTGATTGATTGCTTTAGATGTTGATTAATTTTGCGATACTGTTCTTGATTAATTTCTCAATTTTCTATTTTTGAGAATACTCATATTTCATAGTAGAGTATTATGTCAAATCTATGTTCTCATGCTTAATCAAATCAAATTACTTCTTATTATTAACTTACAATGGGTTATAATCTATTAATTGAACTGCCACATGAACGGAATAATTTCGAAAAAAAATTGTGGACTTCATAAATATTTAATTCGTAATAAATACATAGGTTACGTGTTCCAGTGCACTCAGCACAGTAAAACCTTTATTTAACAGCATCAGTGAGTACCTTTAGGATGGCTTCGGCGCCCTGCAAGACGTAGATTGCCGTCCGCATTGTGTGCGCTCTGAATAGGAAATGACTTGGGCAGATCCGTCATGGTTAATATGTGGAGAGGCAGATTAGGCTTGTTTGCGAGTTCCCGCACGAAGAACCTGAAACTCGTTTGGAACTGTCACCTCCAGGTTATTTAGCACTCCTGACAGTATTCTGCTCGCGTCGGATAGTTTGAAACCGCGTGGGGTCACTTTATTACTTTCATTAGGGCACGGGTGTACTGGCAGCTGATAAGTTTGTACAAATTGAGTTGCTGTTTTTTTTAGCAAGAGTTGAATTGAATTATTTAGTCTTAGACACGAGTTTTGTTCGTTTTTTGTGGAATTATTATAAATGTGTTCAATAGAATTTTGCATTTTGCAGAGTTAGCAATATGTGAATAGGTAGTTACTATCTAATCGACCCATGCCTGTCATTGAAGGGCACATAGCAAAGACTTTGCCCGTAACGGAAGCTCATCCGTCAACCGTTAACAGCTGACTGTTCATACTTGTTATTGTTATGGCATGCTATAGCACAAATTTCCTTGTTAATAGGAATTCTCGTTTCAACAGTTTGAACAGATCGATTCGGCATAATAAAAACAAGATATTCTTTGTACTTAGGTGGTAATTTTTTTAAGCGAATTGGAATTCCAATTGAAGCAAATAAGGCGTTAAAACAGAGGTAAGTAAGTATAGGTTTTTTGCCATTCATGATCGTAACGATTCTAACCGCCAATAATGTATTTAAATGAGCACTTTAACAGTGTAAAGTATGCCATCAGCTTTCTGGTACCAAGAATCTGTGGAAACGGACGGACATGATGAAACTATAAGAGTTCCTTACAACTACAGCAATAGACAGGTTTCCTCCGATTATTTGGTAGGTTCCTAAATATTTCTTTTTGGCTTCTTTCTTAGAGTAAGTAATTTTTTTTTATCTGAATAAAATAAATAATTCAGACATCATTAATTTCTATTTGAAGTAAACGTAGATATATACAAATGAGTATTAAAATTATTCATACGAGGGCGGAATGATAAGTAACTAGCCTTAGGTATTTAAAAAGTTTGAATTAAAAAAAGAACTTTCTCATTTTTTTAAATATGTCTCTGACTATCTCTGTTCTAAATTTGAATTTGGTGGCTTGAATATTTTATTGATTTTTTGGCATTGGAAAATACATTGTGTCTGTTGTTTTTCAATATGGATAAAATTGAACAAAGAGCAGAGATTAAGTTTCTTTATATGAAGGGGCTTGATATTTATGAAGAGTTAAAGAATGTTTTGGGTGAATGTGCTCTTTCTTACGCCATAGTAAAAAACTGGGTGGCTGAGTTTAAACGCGGCCGTACAAGTGTCCAAGATGAAGCCCGCCCCGGACGTCCAAAAATCGTTATGACTCCGGAAATGGTGTCCAAAGTACATGATATAGTCTTAGCAGATCGACGATTGAAGCTATCTGAAATAGCTGATACTACAGGTATTTCGAAAGAACGGGTACATCATATCTTAAGTGACGAATTAAATATGAAAAAATTATCCGCCCGTTGGGTGCCGCGTTTGCTTACGCACGATCAAAAAAGAATTCGGGTGCAAAACTCGAAGGCATGCTTGAATCGTTTTCAGAGAAATAAAGCAGATTTTATGCGTCGATTTATAACAATAGATGAAACATGGGTTCACCATTACACGCCAGAATCAAAAATTCAATCAAAACAGTGGACTGAATCTGGGTGTTCCGCTCCTAAAAAAGCTATGGCTGTAAAGTCGGCTGGAAAAGTGATGGCTTCTGTCTTCTGGGATGCAAATGGAATTTTGTTTATAGATTACCTTCCCAAAGGTCAAACTATTAATGGAGAATACTACGCTAATCTTTTAGATAAGCTTTAAATATCAATGTATTCAGCAAAAACGACCAGGCTTAGCGAAAAAAAAATCATCTTCCATCAAGACAACGCACGGGTTCACACTTGTGTTAAGGCAAAAATCAACGAATTGAACTATGATTTGCCGTCCCACCCACCTTATTCGCCTGATCTAGCACCATCAGACTTCCACCTTTTCCCCAAGCTAAAAAATTTTTTGGGTGGACAGAAGTTTGCCACAAATGATGAAGTTATTGCCGCCGTAGAAGAGTATTTTGCCTGTCTTGAAAGAACTCATTTTATGGAGGGCATTACAGCTTTAGAATGAATGACTTAGAGGTACATGGAGAGTATGTTGAAAAATAAAATCAATTTTATGGCGCCAACCTAAGTATTTTTATATTAGGCTAGTTACTTATCATCCCGCCCTCGTAGGTTTAAATGGGTATGGAAATTACTGGTTAATGCAGCGCGAACGGAATTGCTGACCATTTTGGGCCATTATTTAATACAATGCTGAAAGCTTTTGTTTCAGCTTACAGATCGAGTTCAGGCAGTTGTAGTTTCATCAAAACAACGGACCGGCACAAATTCGCTAAATGCAAAATTAATTCCATTCTGACATGCGGGCTGAAACTGGAACATTCGAAGCAACTATTTAAAGCTACAGATATTATTGCGCATCGGATGACGTACTTTGTAAATGGTAAAAAAACCGGGCAAGAGCGTATCGGACACGCCCAGGATAGGGTTTCTAAGCCATTACAAAAAGCCCTGGCATAGATACCTAATAATAAATATAAAGGTATTGTCATCACACCTATTCGAAAACGGTGTTAGCAGAGTCTTACTCCTAAGCAAACTGTAACACTGAACAATTATAAACACTAGGGAAAAATATTTAACAAACTTTGTGAAAAATCTTCTGTGCGCGAGTCCGACTAGCACTTGCGCGGTTTTTTTTTATCGGTTTATTTATTATTCCCAATCGTATCAAACACCCCCAAAAAGATTTTATTTAATCTATGTGTAGGTGGGTATGTGTACACAAATTGAAATTATATTATCGAGTTAATAATAGCGTCCATTAGTTATTCAGTACTTAACAATAACTCTTATTAAAAAACATAACGCTAATGCAACTGTAATTAATTACAGTACCTAATTTGAAAGAAAGAAAGAAAGAAAAATATTTTATTTCATGTCCCAGAGTGCCACCACCAATTTGATCAGTATTACGTCGCTTCTGTTTACGTTAATCTATGTTCAAACGCTTTATGTCCGGTAAACAAATATGGCGCATTATTGTTATCACAAATCAAATTAAATACAGTAATCTCGGCTTCTTACTTGTGATGTGTGATAACGTTAACATTATTTGCTACTTTTTGCGTAATTATAGCATTAAAGCATGACACGCGACGGCATTTTGTCGCCACAAACTGAGGTTTGTGCCACCTGTCAAACGCGTGCATATCGTTGCTTAGTCGAGAGCGACTGAGAGGACCGAGACCAAACACGCTACAATTTTTAGCTTCTTTTGTGCTTCATTTTTGGCATCCCTATGACATATCTACCTATTTTATATATCATTGGTTGAAGTAATATTTTTTTTGATGTAACTAAGTGCGGAATGTACCTATGTCATTTTGTACAGTCCCAAGGTGTCTTAGGCCCGAGTCGTGAGGCGAAGGTCGACACTTGGGGCGAGTGAAAATGATACCTAAATACGTTTGCGTAAAAATAATAATGAAACCTCGACCACAAAAATATTGTTCGCAGAGAGGGATCTGTTATTTAATTTGTAAATATGCATTAAAACGTAATTTGTAAAACGTGAGATAGACATTACGTGGTGACAAGTACGCACTGTTTTCTAGAAGCGTTAGCTCGTTGCATTCAAATTATATTCGCAAGACTAGCGAATTAGGTTCATTTGCTGATTGCTGGCTGACATTATTTATTTTTTGATTTTGTATCTTGACAGATATTTATGACTTTTATGAGGTTAACCTGTAATCCATCTGTAATCCGATCATTTTGCTTCCATAGTGAATAGATATTTATTTATGGATTAGTGATGAATCAAATAATGAATTATGTTAAGAATTATGAGTTATGAATAAATAAATAAATAAATAATAATAGCCTAGTGGTTAGAAAACCTGACTATGAAGCTTGAGGTCCCGGGTTCAAATCCCGGTCGGGCAGATGTTTGTATGATGAATATGAATGTTTTTTTTCGGGTCTTGGATGTTTAATATGTATATAAGTATGTATTTATCTATATAAGTATGTTTATCCGTTGTCTAGTACCCATAGTACAGGCTTTTCCTAGTTTGGGACTAGGTCAATTGGTGTCAATTTGTCCCATGATATTTATTTTTATTTATTTAATTTTGATTTTGTGATTTGCTGGTAACTGTACATGTACATGGTGTTGAATCCAAAACTACACAAAGACTACCTGCACTAAGTAAATTTAGTAGTAGAGCTCTAAAAAAACAAATGTAACTTTAAAATCTTCTTCATTTTCCCGTCTTTGCGAGTTCGTTTGCTAAACTAGCGGCAAAGGAAACCCTTATTACGTGGTTCCGTCCTTTCATATCGCACGACTGCAAGCATCACAGCTTACCAACATAACAAAATGAGATTTTACAGTCGGGTGCCTTTAATAACCGAGACTACCCGGAGAGGAAAAGTATTTTATCAAAGAGGGAAAAAGAGGATTCATGTGCGAGAAATTATACTATGCCACGGTTTTGGATTTTTCGTTTTTTTATAACGCGAACGAGTGTTGGAGATTACGGTTTCAGGATACTTTTCAAAAGTACTTCGGACCGTAGTTTATGGAAGTTGTGTACATTATTTATGTTCAGTTTCATGATATTTTTGTATTTTAATTTTCTAATTTGCTATTTAATACAATGCATGTGAGGCCGGGCCGTTAGAGCATAACATTACAGCATAAATTGTAAAAAAAAAACTGTTTACATTCAGACAATTATAAATCTTACTATAGTCCAATTATGTGTTTCCGGCACACAAATTCGAGTATATTTTTCTCAATAACCTGACCAACTTAAATTTAAAAACAGAAAACCCGACTCCGATTCTGGAAAACAATATCCCCTATGTCACTCCCACAACTGAGACGAATCCAATGACACCATAAAGGTTGAAATCCGTGAAACGGTTTAAGCTGTAGAGCGTGCCAAAGAACTAGATATACATACATCGGGCAAAAACTCGTTACATTTGCAATCTTTTCCCGTAGCAATCTGATTTTAAAATAGACGGCACTTTGCCGCCTGTTGCTTTGGAGACGAACTGATTTTCCATTTGTGCCGCTTCGACCAAGAATCTAGACGGAAAACGGCGACACTGGGAATCTTAATTTCCGTTACCATGCTGGTTATTGAGTGATTCTTTGATATTCCTATCACTGCAGACTTCAAACATTTACTTGCCACTTCTTCAAAAGGCATGCATTCAATGCATCCAAGGCATTCCAGATCTAATCTTTGAGATAAAACTTTACAATTAACGCTAGGTTCTAAAATTTTATCTCAAAGATTAGATCTGGAATGCCAGTACTAAAACCAGTGCTGCACAATTTCGTGTTAGTGCATGGCGAGATTTTAATAATTTTGCTGCATAATACTTGTGTTTATTGAATATATATATATATGTATTATAATGTATACTTAATTTTTTTTTAGGATTAGAAAGAAGGTAAACAATCTTGACATGTATTTTTATTGAAAAACGCTTTTTAAAAATTAGTAACAACAAGTAACAATTAAATAACTTTGAAACTTAATTGTTTATATTGTTATGGTTTTATACATACCTACGGTTACTTATTTTTAAAAACCGTTTCTCAATAAAAAGACGTGTGTCAAGATTGTTTACCTTTTTTCTAATGCTAAAAAAATCGAAGTACAGTACTTCGCTTGCCCTGCAGTGCCCTAAGCACGACTTGGCGAATCCTGCGTCACGTAAAATCGAATAGTAAACTATAACGAGTTTGTATGACGTTTGGAACAGCGCCCGCCCGTGAGCGTATTTGGAACTAAAATTTAGTATGAGATTCGATACGATAACCGTAACGTAACGCAGGATTCGACAAGTCGTGCTTAGGGCACTGGTATTCGTTTAGTAGGTACTCATTAAGTGTGTTCACGTCAGAGGGTCGAGCACGAAGTTTTGGAATCCTGCGTAGCGTAAACGAGTAGTAACGTTGTTATCGAGAAATTTGTATGACGTTTGGAACAGCGCTTGCCCGTGAGCGCATTTGGAACTAAAAATTTAGTATGAGGTTTCTCGATTTGGATACGATAACGTAACGTTACGCAGGCTTCGAAGTGCAACGTTACTTACGTATATTTCTTGATCCTTAAATCATGTCAAGGTGGGATGTAGTGCTGTAAAAGGATTTCCCTGGTACCTTTAACTGTCATTGGACCCATGTCGGGATGATCGGGGCCATCAGCCAATCAATTATACACACTGGCACTGATCGACGGAAGCTTTTAGTAGATTGATAAGGACTGATAAGGTTTTATGCGACGTTTATGCGGTTATATTCCACTGTACGAGTACCTATGTATTTTCTATGTATGTTTTTACGGCGTTTATAAAATGCACAATTTAAATCATCTGTTATTCCTGGTATTAGGTACTTATTTGTAACAAACCTCTGTTTTTACTGCGAATATCTATGAAACCCCGAATAAACTGATAAACTGTTAACACGACACGTATTGAAGTATATTTGTTTGGTCGGATGTAACAATAATTCGGTTCTGCGACCAATTTCGATAATACATTTACCTACACAATATCTATTCAGTGAGCTGTGAAGGCGCAAGCCTTTCATCGCCACCGTCTTATTTGTGTTCATACGAGTACCTATTTGTTCATTGGTTATAGAAACAGTGCAATATTAATATAAACTTGTGATACCCATTGTTTCACTAGATTAACTTGTAAGAATTGCAATTTTGGCTTCATATAGCTGAAGTTCTGAAAATCGGTTTTAAGCTTAATTGAATCGTTTTTATGGTTCGCGTTCGCGTCCCTCAAAAGAAGAAAATGTATTCCTTAAAGGATCACTTTGTTGTACGTCTATTTGTCTGTCAAGACCCTTTTTATCTGAAACACCAATTAGAATATATTATACCAAACAGAAATTAATATCAAATACTTGGACCTACCATTGGGGGGAAGGTTCTCGAATAGCGTCCACGGACCGGGAGACGAGCTGTCGGTAGGCCTCCAACAAGATGGAGCGACGACCTAGTAAAGATTGCGAGACCGCGGTGGATGCGGAAAACATAAGACCGGTCTGAGTGGAGAGCCTTGGGGGAGGCCTATTTCCAGCAGTGGACGTCTTCGGCTAACATGATGATGATGATGACTTGGACCTGCAATCCCTTGAAGCTGTGAAAAAATCAAACATCTAAGTCAACGCAATCAAACAAAGGGTGTTTTCATACAAATTGCCGTGAAATCAAAACCGATAGGGTATTTCCAGTTGTCCTAGAAACTTTCAATGTAATTTGGTATGAAGGTAGGCTCTTTATGTTAGCACAACCAATCAAATAAATCTACAAATCCCAAATTTTTTATGTCTGTCTGCATACTTAATGTCATTGACCAATATAAAGTACTACCCCACATTGCGTAACATTTGGCTCTGCTAACACTGGGTAATACCAAAACCGATTGGTAGGTACAGGTACCGATAGGGTACTTCCACTTGTAGAAACATTTAGTTTGGTATTCAGATAAATATGAAAATATTTTTTTATGATTGTCTGTATATGTCAGGGACCAATCGAGAGTATTTAAACTTAAAAGTAAATGGTTCACCATAACACCTCTGTATAATCGATCATAAGCCGACGCTACTTGTGGATACCGTGAATCGAGCCCCATTATTATTTTGGGATAATGCTATATCGAATTTATATTAGAAGCGAAACGGTTTAGGTATCTGTAACGAGGGAGCATGTGTTGCACGCGTTCAATCTCAGTGATATCGACTCTTAAATCAAATTTTCGTCAATATGGTAACGCGGTAACGCCGGGCTTAGCACGTTGCTTTTATGACATACGGGTGTATCTCTTTCTAACTAGGAAACATATGCTATGCGTAAGCGACAGATTTTTTCCATCCGCGATAAAAGCTGGTACGCTGGAGCCGCCAGTTCCAATAGCGTTTCCAATAAAACCCTCATCTGTGAAATGTCTGCGTGAGCGAGTGACGATACGATTCAATATGCGGATACGTGCTTGATTAAAACATGAGTCTAGGCCGTGGCGGCATTGTGTATTACATGAATATTTAAGCGAGATCTTGAAAGTATATTAGTATTTACTTGGTTTGCGATAAGCAGAATATTCAGGGATGTGGAATTAACTTATAAGAAAATCGTACTTGGTAATATTCTATAAGTATTAGTTTAAATAACATATTTTTGTATTTGCTTTCAGATTTAAATTCTTTGTATACTCGGCGTACGTGGAGGGTCGGACGACGGACGCGGTGCGCGTGATCGCGGCGACGAAGACGCGAGGCGCAGACGCAGTCGTTTGCCGGCTGTGGCTGCTAGACAACCGCACCATTACTGTCAAAGCCAGGGTCAAGGTGAGTTGTATACTTTGACGGCCAGGTTCAGATATTCGTCACACACAGTGGTAAAATAGGGTCCCATGTGTCGGTTTATTCGAGCATACTTCCTCGATTACGATTACGTCGTTTAATACGTGTCGAGTGGCTTAACTTTCGATACATCAACCGGTTGCTTTGTCATCATCAAAAGTAGCAAGTGTTACACTTCGATTTCTACAGAAAATATAACTGAACGGAGCTGGCAACTACGAGTGCCATTGAACCAGCTGCTCAATATTCTCCTCTAACCTTATAAACCTTTGTTTTTCAACCCCAGCCTATCCGTGAGAACTGGAACCTGAAGTACAGCGCATCATACGTCCTATGTAGTTTGCGCAACACGGGTATACGTGCGCAGGAGACAGCAGGCGCAGTAGTGGCGGTGCTGGCCGAGACCGCTGCGCACCGAGCACCTACCAACCTGCTGCCCGTGCTCGACACGCTGCCCAAGCCTGGGATTGAGGTGGGTGCAGTTGTTGACCTGGTATGGGGCCTGGGGTATAGTGTGGTTATGTACTGAAATTATGAGATTGCAGCGCACTGTGCTAGTTACGTTACGCAAACCCGGCACTGAAGTGGATTTTTCGTGTTGGCGGTTGGTTACTCTAGACACAATACGGTGCTACACGAATGAATTAGACGCTATGACATAATTTACGTAAACTAAAACTAAGCTTTCTTTTTTCATTCCAGGAAAACCTCCACGTGTGTGTCAAACCGTTCCACTACTCATATGCACGCGATGACTGGTTGGTGGAGTGGTTTGAGCTGAACCGATTGTTGGGCGCGAGTCATTTCTACATGTACAACGAGTCGCTGAGCGCCCCGGTGGCCTGTGTGCTGGATCGCTATCGCCGCGAAGGACTCGTCACGCTGCTGCAGTGGAAACTGCCGTTGGTATCCAAGGTGGAGATAAGGTAAGCCACAAGATACCGTCATGGTATCATAGCCTAAGGGTAGTCAAACAAAAAGTTTGCCTCACATAGGTATCGACTCACTTTGTAGGTCTGTCTAAATTCCGTATCTCGTAAAGTGGTCACCATCCCCGACCTTTCTGCCCTCTGGCAAATGGTAGATTGCTTTTCTGGATTGGCTGTTTTATTCATTTTGTTTATCGGGTACAGTTATGCAAATCAACTCCAACTGTTTTTAGGACGGAAGGCCAGTTCGCAGCGTTCAACGACTGCTTGTACCGGTCGATGTCACAGGCTGGCTGGCTCCTAGTCATCGACGTAGATGAAGTGGTGTTACCGCGGCGAGAGCGGACGCTGCCTGCCCTGCTAACAGCCCTTAGAGCCTCCTATAACCCTCCCTCCAGGGCGCCCTCGGCGTTCCTGTTTAGAAACGCCTTCTTTTATTTAAGATGGGAGGTAAGTTGGGAAATGTAGTGAGATCAATTTTCGACATAATTAATATGCTGATCTAATTCAAACGAGAAAGCACAGCTGTTCGTGTTCCGATGATAGTGATTGAAGTTCTACTAATTTATTGCTTATAAACTCTGATAGCGGCACGTAGGACACACGAAAAAAATTGTGAAGTCGCCATGAGCTAGTTAGTCTCCGTAACTGTTTATTTATTCGTTACTAGGTGGCGCTAGTGTTCTTATTTTAGACTTTTCATTCAGGACGACGCGGAAGCGCCTGCGCCGCTGCTGACAGCGCGCAAGACGCGGCGCTGGGCCGCGCCGCACGCGATCAAGAACCGCAGCAAATACGCACTGCGGCCGATCGACGCCGTCGAGCTCGGCAACCACTTCATATGGGAGCTGGCGCCCGGTGCTAGCGCCGCCGGCGTGCCTACTGATCGCGCGTTACTGCATCATTATCGGGTGAGTGCAATGCTGCCACTCTATTGCTCCACTACTGGTGGCTAATCACTACCTATAAACCTTTAAATTTTAAGACTAAAATAACAGGGGTGCTTCGTATTACATTCCGGTACATTCACTTTGATAGAAACTTCTATAAATTTTCGTAACCGTGCTCAAGCTTTTTTACTGCGACGTAACCTACGACGGTAGTCTTGATAACTTTTGTACGTATAACAAACACGTTCACGTTCGTGTCAAACTTAAATGCTCCTGGAGTGAAGTCAGTCACTTGTAGGGCAAGCGATACTCACAGAGTCTAACGGTAATGTGGGAGCGTGACTGCATTGCCCCCTTTCACAGTCTGAACAACTTGAGAGGCGAATTTAGGTTTGAAACGTAACGTACACTCTGATTGTGAAATATTTGAAATTTATCAGGGCTTTTAATACATGTGTAAGATAAATCAAACACAAGGAAGCCATCTTAGGACTCATTTATTTCTTTTTCTCGCTCTAACCTATGACATGAATTGTTTGCCTCTCTTACACACTATGTTTTAAAGTAAAGCCGGTTTCAACCTTACATGCCCTTTAAATTAACAAAAGAAAACATATTCTTTATAGGTTATGTATACTAAATTATCTACAAATGATTATTTTTCTTTTTTAATTTACAAACTATGTTATCTATATGCGCCTACAAACAAAACAGAGTTGTACATTTCTATTGTTACTGCAAACTGCTTTTAAATTAAAGAATAACAGCAGTAATTAATAACAAATACCTTACTTGCCCTTTGTACTAACTGTTATAAACAATGTTATTATTTTTGAAATAAACTTTTTAATTTTACATCATCTTTAATTTGTTCCTTCCTTATTTTCAGTGCTATTAATATAATTACAAGCAGTCTGCCTTTTTTATTTGTATATCACAATCGCAATCATTTGCAACTACTAAACTACTAATTGATTACAGTGACATCTGTTGTCATTCTTGCATACTAAGTTTAACACTAAATAATCTAATTTACCTAGTTGCTTGTTTACAATTTTTTTTTTTTTACTGTGAACATAAAATAAACAATTAACAATGTACTGCATGCTATAGTACTTGTTTTCCTGTTTTTTTGTGAACTAAAAATGAATTATTAGTTACAGTGCATCTTTACTTGTACATATAATGTAAACTAATGCATTACTTAATCTTACATTAATGATTTTGAATAGATCATTTGGAACTATAATTTGCTATTTGAATAAAACTGATTTCATTCCTGGCATATTTATGCAAAAGTAAAGAGTAACATAAGTGTTACGTATAGAATATAGAAATTTAAATGATGTATATGTATAGGTAGGTACTGTTGTTACATTACATCTTTATATGTCCATGGTTTGTTCGTGATGCGCCCTCTGCTGGTTACAAACGGGACTGTGGACCCTCGTGATGCCGTCGTGCTGGGGACTTCGTCGGTGTTTGTGTTGGAGTTGTTGTCGTAGTCCAGGCTGCCATCATCACCGGGGTTGTCGTCATTATTGTCATCATCAAAACTTGTGTTGTCACTATTGTACTGAGCCGAAATATCTGAAATTAAATCTAGATCATGAGGGTTACCTACTGGTTTCAAATACTGAACATGTACTTTTTTCTTGATTGTAGGCTTGTTTATGTCTTCAATTTCATAACATACAGAACCTATTTTTCTTATAATTTTGTATGGGCCTTTGTATCTCGGTGTTAATTTAGTGTCAGTTGGTTTGTGCCATTCATACATAACATAGTCTCCATTCTTGAAATTATGTTGCACTCTTGTAAAATCAAATCTTTGTTTATTTATTATTTGTACCTTTTTCAGGTTGCTTTGTGCTGCTTTTCTAGCTTCTAATAATAAGTCTAACTGGTTATGTCTCTCTATATCTTCAATAATAGTACCAAAATGAATCTCTTTTGGTGGGATTCTTGGTTCATATCCATGTAATAAATAAAAAGGTGAAAACCCTGTTGACTTTTGCTTTGATGTGTTGATTGCTAGTGTCACTTTCGGTAACAGCATATCCCAATCTTTTCCATTTCCTAGTGCAAATTTTGTCAATGTGGATACTATCGTAGCATTTGCCCTTTCGCATAAACCGTTACTGCTTGCTGTGTATGGAGTCGTGGGTAAATGCTCTATTCCATACTTGGCGAAAAAATTTTGTGTGGCCTGACTTGTGAAGCATGGTGCACTGTCCGCTATATATGTTAGAGGTGGGCCGTATCTGTAAATAATATCATTTTCGATTGTGTGTATTACATCTTGGGCTGACAAGGAACATGTTGGCTTGGCGAATATATATCTTGTTGCGTGATCGATGTGAACAAAAATGTACGTGTTTCCTGACTCAGTTGGTGGTAATGCAACTATGTGATCTGCCGATACTACTTGCATGGGAGTTTCAGGTACTGGTCTTCCACTTAATAGTCCATAAGTTAACTTTGTACGTCTGTTTGTTTTCAAGCAAGTTAAACATGACTTTGTATATGCTTTTACATCTTTTCTCATAGACTTCCACCAGTATCTTGTTTTTAATTTTGTTAGTGTTGTATCACAATCTAAATGGCCATTGTCGTCATATGCAATGACTAGCACTGATGTGCGTAAACTTTGTGGAACAACAATTTTTTCCTTTTTTTCAATCTCTTCTGCATTTATATGAAGTAATATTCCATCTGTAACTCTAAAGGAATTGTGTATTTGTTTCAAATGCTGGGTATTTGCTTCTTTCTGTAACTTTAATGTTATTTGTTGCACAAATGAATCCTTACTTTGTGCCAATTGTAATTTTTCTGAATTTGAACAAACTATCATCATACATAAATCCTTCAGTGGATATCTAGACAAGTGGTCTGCGATGACATTTTGTTTTCCTGGTCTATGTACTGGCACAAAATCAAAAGGTGCCAGTTCTATTACATAGCGTGCAAATTTTCTGTTTAATTTTGCTTTGTTAATGATATATGCTGTGGAGTAGCTGTCTGTTATTAATGTAAATTTTTTTCCTAGTAAATAAATTCTAAATTTACTCACGATGGCCCAGTAGACTGCTGTTACTTCTAGTTCGTTAATATGATAACGTGTTTCTGTGTCTTTTAGGCCTCTGCTTGCATACTCAATAACTTTTCTCTCACTATTTTGTATTTGCAACAGACAGGCTCCAATACCTGTGTAACTGCTGTCTGTTTCGACAATTGTTTCCGCATCTTGTTGGAAATTTGCTAGAACAGGAGATGTGGTAATTAATGTTTTCAATGCTAAGAACGAATCTTGCTGATCTCTTGATAATACCAATTTCTTCTTCATATTATTACCTTCATAATGTGCTTGGTTTCCAGTATTTTTCTCTTCTTTTGGTTTACCTTTCTTCAACATATCTTGTAATGGTTTTGCAACACTGGCATAGTTTTTTATGTATTTTCTGAACGTTCCTGCAAAACCAAGAAAAGATCTGATTTCTGTCAATGTGTTTAACGTTTGATATTGTTCAACAGCAGCTGTACGCTTCGGATCTACTCTTTCTTCCTGATAACCTACAATTTTTCCAAATAATGGTATTTCGGTGTCTACAAATATGCATTTTTCCTTGTTTAATTTTAAGTTCTTTTCTCTTGTTAATTGAAAAACTTTTCTTAATAATTCAATAAATTCTTCTATTGAATTTGTACCTCCACAGATGTCATCAAAATATGCCCTTACTCCTTCACTATACAATTGGCCATATGTTGACTTGATTACCTTCGACATGATTGCTGGTCCTCCTACTAATCCAAACATTACCCTGGTAAACTCAACATGGTAGTCTTGAGTAATAACAGCTGTTTTGAAAACATCAGCTTCTCTGATACATATGTTATGATATGCATGAAAAATGTCCAGTTTGAATTTGTAACAAAATTGTGAGATATTTGTTACAATATCTTCCATTCTCTCAATTGGTTGTGCATCTAAAACTGTAATGGGGTTAATTGTTCTTGAATAATCCACCACTGGTCTATATGGTGTGGTTTCATGGAATGGTTGTTGAACTACAAACATTGGAGCTGCGTATGGAGAAGTTGATAATCTGCAAATTTTTTGTTCTAACCATTTTTCAATTGTTTCTTTTAAAAATATCCTTTCTGGCTCAGGTAACCGGTATGGTTTGCAACTGATTGGTTTTTCGGTCTTCAAATTTATTTCTAATTCAAAATCTGGAAACTTCCCAATATCATTAGAATCAATGAAAATAATCGATTTATTGATTATTTTTGTTTTTTTATTTTTATGAAACATTCATAGAATGAAATTCAACATACAATGACAATGCAAAGAAAAATTCGTTAAGCAGCTGGACTTGAACCAGCAACCTCGGTAATCCGTACCACGCTCCACCAATTAAGCTATACTTAACGTTGGTGTACCTAACGAATTTTTCAATGCCTTGTGTCATATTTTATTTGGAAGATCTCTCCTCAGCGCCATCTATGAGTAGCTTAATCAAGCAGCTCACCCACTACGGAACTTCTACAGTTACGCATTAGTGGCAAGAGATGGAGCTATTTTCTGAATCAATGAAAATAATCGATTTATTGATTATTTTTGTTTTTTTATTTTTATGAAACATTCATAGAATGAAATTCAACATACAATGACAATGCAAAGAAAAATTCGTTAAGCAGCTGGACTTGAACCAGCAACCTCGGTAATCCGTACCACGCTCCACCAATTAAGCTATACTTAACGTTGGTGTACCTAACGAATTTTTCAATGCCTTGTGTCATATTTCTTTGCATTGTCATTGTATGTTGATCATTAGAATCACTTTTAAAAATATCATTATATTCCTTAACAATTTCCATTACTTTCTCTTTTGAATCCTGCAAAATTATAGGGCGACTTTCCTTTATATTTACACAACAGGCTATTGAATTAGTTTTCTTTGATATTGATGGGAACAATTCAGTATGAGTTGGTGTAATGATGCAAACTTTGCCATCGGGGTCAAAAATTATTCTGGCATATACTGCAAGTTGCCAATCCTTTCCGATTATCATTGGTACTGGTAAGTTATCACATATAGCAATCTGGGGCATAACATAGTCTATTTTACCAACCTGTATGCGTGCTGTGAACCATCCTATCGGGGTTATTAAATTTCCTGCAGCCTTAAAACTTCCTTTTTGCCATGGGTAAACTTGAGTGTCTTCTGGGAGGTGATTTTTGTCTATTATGCTTATTACTGATCCCGAATCTGGAAGCGCTTCAAGTTGCAGTGAATCATTTAGTGTAACTGGAATCAAAGTAACATTAGGTTCATTGCTTTGTATACAACTTACCTGTTGCTTGCCCTTAAAGTTCTGCATAACATTAGTGTCTTTATTACTTGTAGACGGCATATTATGCTCCATGTTAGACATTTTGCAATTATATGAAACATGTCCTTTTTGTCTGCACCTATAACATGTCTGATTTTCTTCCTTATCTGTCTCAGGATTAAATTTTGGTATGAAATTACTGTATCTTTTGTCGCTCAACCTAGATGTTGGTAACATACTTGGCTTGTCAGTATTAAATCTTTCTCTTGGAAATACTTTTCTTATGTTGTCCAATGCAGATGCATGATTCAGTAGTTCTTGAACTGTTTTACAGCAGTGCGTTGCTAGTGGAATTGCCCAACGCTGCTCTGTAATGCCTTCCAAAATTAATGACACCCTATCCATATCAGTTATTAATGTAGGCGACTTTTCAAACAAGGCATTTTTATTGTAAATATATTCAGTAATAGTTTCCGTAGACCTTAATACTCTTCTAGCTTGATATGAAATGAATTCAGCAAACGTCATTTTCATATTGAACCTATCTATCAATTTGTGCTTCCAATCATCCCAACTATCAATATATTTGCCAATCGCCTTATGCCAGTCATTTGCAGGCCCCCTCAACCTCATAGATGCATTCACAAGCATTCAATTGTTAGTCCAATTAGCCAAGCTTCCTATTCTTTCCACTTGACATACCCAATGACTTGCACTATCCATTTTATTTCCAGCAAACAGCGGTATGGCATTGCTTGTGTCACTTGTTGAAAACACCTGATAAGCTGGTTGACTTGCTAACATGTTTTGTGTACTAGCTATTTGCGACAAAATGGTAATTAAAGTAGCATTCTCAGAGTTTGATGGATTATGTATAACACTTGACGTACCTTGATGCAAACTATGTTCTGTACTTTCGGCAATATTTTGTTTATTTAGCTTAATTTTCAGTTGTTCAATTATCTTCTGCATGTTTTGCATTTCTGAATCTTGAGACTGTCTTCTAAATCTTTCCTCTTTGAGTACTTCCATTGCTTCGATGTCGGCGGAACGCATAATGTTATCTTGTATAATGCGTTGTATAAGGTCATGCTTTATACCTGAAACTTGCAAGCACCTTATGCGTAATTCGTTTTTTAAGTCGACTGTGCTGAAATTGTCCAAATCCTTTTCGTTCAGTGAATCCATTTTGTTTTGTTCCAATTGTTCCTATTGCGGCGTGGCAATTGTCTGCCCTGCCGTGCGTAACCTAAAAAAATAAACGTGATCTGGGCAATAACGTTTGCCTCTTATTGCTACAACGTTAGCAAACACTTCGCTACATTCGCGAATAACTTTATTTTTATATCTTCACGCCTAAATCTATTTTAAATAGATTTTTTTACCTCAGCGCCATGTACTATGTTTTAAAGTAAAGCCGGTTTCAACCTTACACATGTATTTCAGATGGCTTGCGAGTTCGGAGGCATGCAATGCATCATGGTGCCCTCGACGATCGACCGCACGGCGCACCGCTGGACAGAGGATCTCATGCAGCGCGTCACAGCAGAGAAACAACAACTCGCCAGGACCTGCCCCGCATAGTAAATTAATGTAGCACTGAGACAGGACCTGTGCCCCAAGCACGACTTGTCGAATCCTGCGTCACGTAAAATCGAATAGTAAACTCTAACGAGTTTGTATGACGTTTGGAACAGCGCCCGCCCGTGAGCGTATTTGAAACTAAAATTTAGTATGAGATTTCTCGATCTCGATACGATAACCGTAACGTAACGCAGGATTCGACAAGTCGTGCTTAGGGCACTGGTCAGCATTTGAAACCATATCACGCAAATAAACTGCGGTGGTGTGAATAGAGCCTGTATCACGTAAGCAGTAATCGAAGGCGAATTATTGCGGCGCATAAAAACGAACCTTTGAATGGGAAAGAGTAACAATTTCAGGGAAATGCAACAAGAAAAGAACGAATTCGTTAGCTCATGAAAATAATCTCGCTAGTATAAAAAGGCTCATGTTGGCAATATTGCTCAACGGAACAATAAATTTTCGTTTTCAGTAACCAATACAACTAAAGCCAAATCTGTTGTATGGAAAGAAAGAAGAAAGAATGCAAATATGTAAGTGACTAATAAAAATAATTAGTTAGGCGAATGACTTGATATTCTAGTCGTTCTTATGTAAATTGTACGTTTTACTGTTAATTATACAATATTAGTAGGTAAACCATAAAAATGGTCGTATAACCCATTTTGGTAGTTGTTGTATGGGCTTAATAAAATTAGGTCGGCTAAATACAACTTGTACAAAATCAAGGTACGTCTATCAGAAGTTAATAATTAAGCTAAGTGTTTATTTTACAATTTATTACGCCAGCTCTGTAACACTTAAGGCCTCATAGGTTTAATATAATACTTGCGCCCCAAATAATTTCATTCACACAAATAATACATCAAATGTCATTATAATATAACGAGGACCAGCGTTATTATAAGTTGTCAAATTACTTTAGTACAATAGTTTACATAAATTATTAAAGTGTTCTCTGCGCCTGCTGAAAGAAAAGACGATGAAAGAATGCCTCAGAATTTTGATACTCGACAATTCGTTGGATTTGTGCTGTGGTATCAAAAATTTAAAGTAAGTATGAATGTTTTATTTGACAGTGCAGCATTGCTAGTAGTACGTTTTATTTCTTTATTGTTTTAGAATGACTGTTGTTGCTGTTTGTGCAAGCGTGCCATTCTTACAGTCGTGTTCTGTTAATTAAAACCTATACGACCAACTGTTCCAAAATACCTACACAAAAATCGATGGTCAGTGAATAGAGTGTACTTTTAAATACTAAGAAATGTATACACAATCATGTATAAATATTGTTAAATTTGATTGTACCTACTAGTGAGTGAAATTAACATGAATGGATTTTGTCAAACTACGATAAAACATCATGACCTTATAAACTAGCGGAAGTAGTCTTTTACACGACAGACAGATTTTTTTATGTAAATTAGGCAGTGTGTTGCTGCCGTTAAAACAATTTTATACACAGTTGGATCATCGTAACCATAAATTTCAAAAAAATTGAATACAACAAATGGTTTCCCATGGCACTTAATTTATTGTTACTGCATGCACTGCATACTATATTTACTTGGTTTGCCCTCTTCATGCAATTTAAAAACAATGTAGCCATTAAATCAGTATTACATGTTATAAGCTATTTGCGTTCACACTTTGCATGCATTGTATGGACAAAAGAGTTCAATAAAAATACAATAAGAAATCCTTAATTGATTAACAGCGCTTACTTACATGAATGCTTGCATGCCATTTTCTACAAAGGCATTCCTCAAGATATACTTCACCAGTAGTATCAAGAAAGAATCACATGACTTGTGACAGTAGACATTTTTGAGCAGTAGGTAAACCAACAAAATGGGCACGAGAAGTCGTATGAAAATAAGAAATAATTAATAAAACATCCAATGAACCACAATAAAATCTAGAAGAGCATAAGTGTCGGACATGGAAGAGTTGCGTTTAATTGTAAAATATTTTTAATACAATTTTACTCTGATAATCTTACAATACAACCCGGAGGTGGTAGATGATAATGAAAAATTGATATGGATCGCGCAAACGGATCTCTCGACACTAGATCTATAGGTTTTTTGACTCGCAGAATATCCTCGATCTGATGTCAACTTGAACTATACTCAAGAGCAATAGAAACGGGTCACTTTGTATGAACAATTCCATACAAAGTGACCCGTTTTTTTTGCTCTTGAGTGTATGTTCTCAAATATTTACTTTTGTTAATCACTTTACCACTACTTATAAGACTCCTACATTTAAACATTATAATAATGAGTGTTGTGAAGTAGTTGCGTTTATATGATCTTCGATTAAATTAGTCGTAAATGTAAATATAAATAAAGTATTTCCGTCTTGTAAATATTGTATTTTACCGTCAACTTAACCTTAAAAAAATGATGTATAAAACTTATACATCACGTGTAAGCCTGTCTATGAGGAGGGTTATTTTTGGTATACCTAAGTATCAAGAACGATAAAACTTAATATAGATAACGCTGTTGTGTTAAGCAGAGGTCTAAGTGCAATACGAAATCAATGGTACAGAGACCTCTCTATAGTGAAACTGGCTACAGCAGGCTTATTATTTTAACGGAACGCGACATTGTATAGACATGCTGCACGGCACAAACTGTACATCTTAGTGCATTTGGAAGTTTAGTCGTATAAACCACAATTATGTCTACGATGTTATGACACAATCTAAGGCCGAGAATCCCTTTATTTTAGATCCATTTCCTAATACCTACGAGTAGGGACTACAAGTTAGTAAAAAAAATGAGGTCTTATTGAAGACAAACTCTAACCATTGGTTTAACCTATCTATGCATTATTATTCTAAGCTAACATTTAAAATAGTGTCTACTGTGAAATGTTGTTTAGCTGTCGATTGTAAACAAACTCTTATCTTAATTACTTACGCAGCCTTGCTTTAAGAATCAATTTGTAATTTTTAACAATTGTTTGGTTAGATTAATGCCTACACAAGTTTATTAAAACATGTATGTTTTTATACTACTTTATGAAAACTAATTTGTTTTAAAATAAATGTTGCTTACAAACTTTGTAAATTAGCTTGTCGGCGTATTGGTAATATCTTTTGAATGAAGTCAAAAGTGTTACTACTTTAACTTTTGGATTTACAATATACAAAATTACATTGATTATTCAATGTCAGTTGTATATAAATAAATACATATGAACTACAAATTAATTTTAGATTGCTGTTTCAGAGTTTGCAGTATTATTATCTATAGGTAATAATACAACGTAACCTATGTATAGGAAACCAAGTAACCTTCTAGGTAAAATGATTACTAAGTTATGCTCAGAAATCAATCTTGCGGGTTGTAAGGTTAATACATATCAACTTAATTTTTTGTGTAACGATTTTATGTAAATATTGATAATTATATTCATGCCTGATTCGAACTGGTTTGCAGTCGTTGCTTTGCTTTCCCTCTAATATTTTATGTACCGTCGAGCATGGCGACATTACTTTCGAGTGTCATCTTTAGCGTACCTATTTAATTTATTGGCAGTAGCAATTTTTTATTAAAAGCCAAAATTACCTTATCATTGACCCTAAATTAAAATTGTTGTCAAGAAATTAAAGCATGGTAAAGATGACACGCGAAGAGATCGTCGTCGTCGTCGTTGCCACGTTTGACGGTACCTATCTTTTACCACCTTTTACAAAGTTTTTTTTGTAAAAACATCTCAACTTTGACATTCATTGCCATAAAAACACTACCTAAAGATCAACGATTATTTACATAACTGTTTACCCACCTTACTCCTCCATCCGTGTTTCACTTTTTCGGTGGAATTATCCTTTCTGTCGTTATGCTATGACAGTTTTTCGTAAATTTTAATTGTTGAATCATGACTTTGATAATTTTATCTGATATTTTTTTGTAAGTATTAGTTATACAACTGTTGTTAATTAATTGATCATTCCAGAACTTTCCGTTTTTATAATGTCTCGAAGCTAAACAGCGTTTGATGGACACCAAACGGTAATTAATTAAGTGGCGAGAAGATATTCTGTGTCTATATTTTTATCTGTGATGTCTATTTTAGAGAAGGGTTGTATTCGATTCAAAGAATAACGGATTTGTTAGTCGAATATTTATAAAGGTCTTTTTTAATAAAGAACAATACGATTTAGCTTTTTGTATTATTCACCGTTTTCGCTTTACCTCACCTTTTTAACCGACTTTAAAAAAAGGCTAAGGGTCTCAATTCGTCGGTTTTTTTAATGTACCTATGTTCCCCGATTATTCGAAGGCGGCTGGACCGATTTGGAAAAACCTTGTTTTGTTTGAAAGGGTAGATAGTAGCAGAGACACCATGTCTACTGGTAGTAGGTAGGGACCTATCTAATACTTTCTCATCAGATCATTATCTGATGGTGGGATCCTGAAGAAATGATTCACGGTTGATTGCATTAGACATAAAGAAAACGGGATATTGACCGCAATTACCTTATAGGTTTGATGAGCTCATGATATCAATTATTGATAATCGGAGGAACTGTTCAAATAACCTAATAATAGCCTATTGTTACAAACTAATGTATTCTCTTTCTTTCTTTCTAAATATTACGGCACACCTATCGCGTATAATAAGTTAGTACAGTGGAAGACACCATTAGCTGAAGTGGAACTGATGATAGAGACCGCAAATGGCCACCGGAACTAGGTACTAAGGCTATCTTTATAATTTTTTTGCAATCTCCAAAATTAGTAAGTAGGTATTAAATTAAAAGAGACTTGAATGCAGATTTTTTTTACTTCCCACAAACGAGGGGTTAAAACATGAAATTGTGAAATATTTGTTATTTTTGCGGTTTTACTTTTTGTTATATTGTTGTCTCAGGAGCACATTTAGATAATTCGTCTTAAAGCGACATCTGTCGATTTTTGTCAATAGTTTCTTATGGGCTGAAAACAGCGCCACCACACATGCTTTTGAAGTAATAGATACGTCAAGGTCAAGATACCTACCCCTAGCTGACTACTCCTTTTTCCACGAAGAATTTTCACGTTGGTCATACCGTATTTCGACAGAGGTCACTAGAGTTGCTAATTTAAACATATTAACAATATTCTAATGACATCTCTTGGAAATTATGAAAAACGAAAGTAACTAAGCAACTGAAAGTCACTGGAAAACCTTCCCTTCACCCTTTTGATTTTGCTGCATTAGGTAGTGATCGCGAGCTATGGTATGTTGGTGAGGAATAAGGTTGTGTCGTCGGCAGTGAAAAGGTTTACATAGACGGCACACTAGATGGCAGCATTCGGCTGATATTGATAGAAAAAGAAAAACTGCAAAATGTGAAGTAGCCTCTTAAAACTAGACACCTTTCGGGGTTTTGCAATAAAAATAAAACATTCTAAAACAATGTACTTAGCTACCGATTAAGCTTTAATAGTAAGTAAGTAAACACTCTATTGTTTAGAAAATAAAGATATAAAAGTACGGACAAGATAACAAACATTTGAATAATAGTATAAGTACCTATGAATTAATATTTTTCACCTCACCGGCTTTCTTTATCATTCAAAATCTTAGCGCAATAGCACTTTTCCGTGGAAAAAGTACTTTGAATTTCAAACGTGAAGATTTTCTACTATCGCGGCTTGAGAAATTTTTGATTTATAGAATTACGTCAAATTTGTCCCAGGTTAGGTCAGTGCAAGTCGGCCCTAAGTCAACAAGTAAACTGACATCGCATCGTCGCCATTGTCCACTCAGAAGCGACCCTATCTCGACAAATTTGATTACTCAAATAAAACTTTTACTGTAATACCTAGTATTTTTAAATTATAAACCTACAACACTCAAAACGCTTCGTATAATTTCCAATTTCATCTAACAACATTTTTTCTTAAAAAATCTGGCCTTACACTGCTAACAAGACCCTTGTTAACCTGACCCTCGCGCTCCATATTTGTGGAGTTGTAATTTATAATTAACCCTGGAGCAGCCACTTAAGTTTCAGCGATACTACAAATCACTGAGATAAGGGGCGGGCTGCGTGAAAGCCACTATGTCTGCGGACTCACGTATGACTAATGCGCCCAATTAACTAGAGGACCGGACGGTCGACGTTCCCCTGTTTACTTTTTCACCAGCTTGGATTATACACAAACAGCTCTCGCTGCCAAAGCTGTTTGCAGCTGAACAAGCCAAATATTTGGTTGGGCCAACATTTGGTGCTAAATACCTGAATATTGAACTTAGCGCGGTTTTATTTTGAGTTTTTTCACCCCTTTGACAAACACGCAATCACGAAACGACGAGCATATTTTATGTACGCAGTCATATTCTTATCTCATTCAAAGGGAAGTATTTTCTTAAGCAAGTAAACAAACCTATAATTTGATTGCATGCTTAATGTAATTAATTAGAAGTTGAATTATTTATAAACAAATCAAGATGTCTCTCAGTCAGCTTTGATTTAGGGAAATGAACAGCGGAGTACAGTCGCCGCCGCCCCATGTAAAGTAAGCCTCGGCGCTGACGAGCGAACTTCGCCCGCTGAAGTAGCAATAATAAATACACTCTAATTTAACTTCGCAACAAATGAAGGCAATTAGGTTGAACATAACAGTTTTATTTATCTAGTGGCAAGCTCGGCAGAGATTTGTACGTCTAATTTGTGTGCTTTTTGTTGTTGATGATGGCTACCTCTCAAACGATGTTATATTTAATTAAATATGATATGATGATTATCGCTTTGAATTAAAAATCTTAATAATGTACCTATTTACGAGGGCTGTTTGATAAGTACCCGTTTTCTAAATATATTAATATCACTGGCCGCAAATAAGTATACCACCTTTTTAAGCCATTTTTCAGAGGCGGGAAAATTAAAAAAAAAATGGCATTTTTTTATTTTTTTTTCTCATTTGACAACGATTCAGTGAAGGCGTGAACTTAAAATTGTTTAAATGGAGAAAGAACAGTATCGGTCTGTAATTAGATTCTTATTTTTGGAAGGAAAAACATGTGATGAAATAAAAGTAAGAATGCAAGCGGTTTACCATGAATGTGCTCCTTCTATGACAACCGTCAGATATTGGTATAACGAGTTTAAGCGGGGGAGAACAACCGTCTTTGATGAGGATCGCCCAGGCCGGCCAGTTAGACTATGGTTAAGAAAATTGAAAATATCGTTTTAGCCGACCGCAGAATTAAACTTCGAGAAATTGTTGATGCTGTAAACGTTTCAATCAAGAGGGTACAACACATATTAGAAGAAAAATTGGGTATGAAGAATGTATCGGCGAGGTGGGTGCCGCGTTTACTCACGGAGGAGCAAAAACGGAACCGACTGACTACTTCGGAGCAGTGTTTGGCCGTGTTCAAAAGTAACCCGAAGGAGTTTCTGCGTCGTTTCGTGACCGTGGACGAAACGTGGGTCCACCACTACACCCCGGAAATTAAAGAGCAGTCGAAGCAGTGGATTTTACCGGGTGAACCTGCTCTAAAGAAAGCAAAAACCGTCCCATCGGCTGGAAAGGTCATGGCGACCGTTTTTTGGGATTCGCAGGGTATTACACATATTGACTATTTAGAAAAGGGAAAAACAATAACAGGGCAGTACTATGCCAATTTATTGGATGAATTTGACGCCGTGTTGAAGGACAAAGGACCCCATTTAAAAAAGAAAAAAGTACTGTTTCATCACGACAACGCCCCGGCTCATTCGTCCAGAGTTGTGACGGCTAAATTAGCACAGTTACGCTACGAACTATTGTCTCACCCCCCGTATTTTCCAGATTTGGCCCCATGCGATTTCTTTTTGTTTCCCAACCTAAAAAAATGGCTCGGTGGCAAGCGATTTGGATCAAATGACGAAGTCATTGCCGCCACAGAGGCCTATTTTAATGACTTTCCAAAATCATATTTTTGGATGGTTTATTGAAGCTTGAGTATAGGTGGAACAAATGTATAGGGTTAAAAGGTGACTACGTAGAAAAATAAATGCATGTATACAAAAAAAAATGTTTTTTTTTTCCATAAACGGGTACTTATCAAACAGCCCTAGTAATAGCTTGTATAAGATCCCTATGCTCGACGTTGACACTTTCTTGGCACTTCCAATCTTAATACGTAGCAATAATGGGACAAGCTGGGCGTCAATTATTAGAGTTCACGTGTCGATCACTGAGACGTTTACCGTACTATAATTATCAGTAGAGTGTAAATGCCTTATTAAATCGTGAATTTCGCCGAACGATAAACATTGACAACGAAATGGGCGCTTTTGAAGATTTGGCGTTAGAATAAAATCTTCTTCTTAAAATGGAGCCATTATTAAGATCTGTTTCCCAGTTCCATTAAATCGTTTCCTAGCGACGAAACAAAATTACCTGCCTGCGGTGCAAACGACGGAGAGTTCCCTCGGAAGGCGCAAAAATGAATACGTAACGTACTTTTCTTGGCGAGTGAAAATAAAGGACGGAGTTATAACGAGAGAGAATTGTAACAACCGACGGGAGCAATAAGCGGGCGAGTTGCGGCTGGTAACGTTCATGAAACTTTGACCATAACGGAGGCCTTGTACGATTAAAGTAATATCCTCCCCTAGACAAGTTCGCAGTGCACCCGTTCCCGCTGCGCCAGTAATGTGTACTAGATTCCTCGTAAACTACTTGCAAAGTGTCGCCGCTGAGATACAACGTACAGCGGTCGTACGGCCGCCTTACTTTTTCATGCTACGGCTACCAAGCCGCCCGGAACGACTTTAAACATTACTTACCCGTTAACAACACTTTACCTACTTACCTATGTATAGCTATAATAGAGTGCAGCTAAAACACCATGAGTTATAAATAAAGTAACTCAATGTATTTCTGTTATAATTAGGTATACCTAATTATAAGTGAAGTGTTGCTAAAAAGTAACACCTCGTTAAACCAGTAGTACAAATAACTATTTAATAGTGATCTAGTTAGGTACTCATTTGGTTGAGCACATGATGATGGTAATAGAGAAGCATGTGAGTTGTAAAACGATTAATTTTCCTATCGGAAAACTCTAGGGCCTTACTCTTATTATTATGTTCCCCGCCAATTTCTGTTACGCTTACGCAGTCAAATAAAGCGACATGAAACGATTAAATGTTTTAATGAGATTTTGTAAACAACTTGGGGTACCGGCAGTTACCGTCATTTACACGTGTATGTGCTACGTAAAATATCAGAGCAATTTGACAACACGAGCAGTTTCATTCAAACGCTCAAACATGCGGAACGGGTAAAATGTTGCCAATAAAAAAGGTCAAACGGATAGCCCCAGGCCCGATTTTCAATATCTCACGACAGTCGCAGGTAGAGGGTGTATTTTTAGGTGAAACCTGTCGAATACATCCTCATTTTGTTCATCAATCGCATCTTTCTTCGGCGAGCATGTGGGGAGCGGGGTATTCCAGCGGCCGGAGTTTGTCTAGTGATTGCTCTGCATTCACTCTAAGTATGTTTTTTTACTCCACGTTTATGTTTTTTTCCTTTATGTCAACTCGAAGGCAAACTTGTGAACATTCCATGTTGCAAGAGAGGGGTGGATGAGCTGGCATGGTTAGAACTCGGCTGGTTAAGAAAATGAAATTATTTTGTATTGTTTTACATTAGCATGTGTATTGCAGGGACTACGCTGCTGTCTGCTATCGAAAGCCGACATGCGCCGTTTCCGCCTGCATTCGACTTGGATTTGGCAATAACCATTTTCATTGTCGATCGAACGGTCTCTTGGAGCGCAGGATAGCTGTCGGCTGCACTGCTGGGCTGTTACGAAGATGGCCCTTATGTAGATTTTACAATGATTGCCATTTCTAAATGTAATCGACATTGACTATAAAACCGTTGAAAAGTTCGGATTAGTTTACAGATTAGATTAGTAACACAGAATTGTTACGCTTTTGCTTATAACAACTAAAAAGTAAAGGTACTTTTATTCCAGGTACTTAACTACACATGTAAATTCCTACGAATAAAACATTGGCCTGTGTGATTATGGAACACAAAAGGTATTTAATTCTATTGCCATCGACGCAGTCATACTAAGAATTTTTTTTTAAATTTAATTATAAGAAATAAACCGCACATCTGACTTTACAATCTAAATCATACCTTTGGTACCGTGACATGACTGAACTCCAAATAACAGCTAAATTTATTCCAGTCCCATTTCGCAGGCTCACGGAAACTAATCCAGTTTGAACAAGCCGAGATACGAGGAGTCTGTGTATCGAAGTCCGGTAGATTCATCGCAACGGGCGCTGCTCCAAGATGCGAGAATAGGCACGGAGACCTCGCTCAGATTGCGATGTCTGCATGCATTCTACAGAAATGGTTTTTCAAGTCAGACCAAGAGATGAGAGTAACATTTCCTCACGTGTATATGTAAATCTTGATAATTTATTGAAGTCTAATCTTAAGGCAAGAAAATTTTAATCTTTAATTTTGCAAGTTTGAATTTCACTTACCAATGGGTTGACGGACTAAACATACAATACTGAACGTCACACCTTCGCTGGTAATACCCCATAATGGGTTCTATCAACATACACACATTACGGGACTGGAAAAACTCTTCACACGTATGAATAACACCGTCGTTTACCTGCAAACTTTATTGAAAATCGGGCCAGCAGCGATCCGTTTTACCTTTTTATTATCGGAACGTTTTCACTTGTTCCGCATTGTTGACTCTCATGTTGACTCATTTTTATTTCTCGAATTGAATGACATATGTATCAAAGTGAATTTATGATAAAAAATATTTTGTTATCCAAGTGCTCGTTAGGGCCGTATAGGTATCGATCCACAATGCTTTTGCGAGGTGCGAATAAAATCTGCGCAGCCGCCTATATTTATTTATCCCAGTAGCTCTGTTCCGAGGTCGGTCCGTATCTCTAAGAGAGCTTAGTTTCCCCATTTAAATAAATAACGCTTATTTGATCGAGATCCCAACGAGCGCCTTCATAGGAAGGAAGAAACTACGCGACGTGAAAGCGAGGAAGGGCCAAGCTTTGTCGGTGCGTATAAAAGAAGCAGGTGCGCAAGGGTAAATTTCCGCCAACGAGAAAAATTCCTTACGTGAGACGTGAAAGGAAAAGGTATTTTCTAATAAACACAGACCTTGGTAGGCTTGAAAGTATTTAGCCAGAGATACTTTTTGTAGTAACAATGCTTAATTGAATTTGATTAAACGTTACTGAATGTGATACAGTATTGATATTAAATTAAATATGCACACAGTTTATTTGCGAAAGTCATTAGTGCGAGTAGACAAATAAGCTTTTAGCAGCATCATCGCGCTAAGTGGGTACAGCTAGCGGGCGGCGGCAGGCGGCAGGCGGCAGGCGGCAGGTAGGCCGAGGCGGAGGTGGCCGCGGCAGCAGTGCAGCGACTCTAGCTAGGTGGTAGTAATTGCGCCAGTGCAGTGGAGTGCGACATCAGTAATTGCTCGGCGGGGGACAGTGACAGTCGCCTGATGAATGGAGCCGGCGGAAAATTCACTCCTCGGAAAAACTCCAGACATTTCTGTAAATTAAAACTGTAGCGCGAACCTGATCTTGTTATCCACGTAAATGTTGCTCGTATAATTCATTCGCTTCATTTTTCTAGCGGTAATTGGTCTTTTACTACGGACATGTGAAAGAGAGCAATGCAAAGTAGTCTTCTTTGAAATTCTATTTCATTTTCCATATTCCCAGATAGTACTAAGTAGTAGAAACTTGCTGCCAATTAGTACAAGTATGTTATAACTAGTAATGAAACAAAGGAAATGAACTTATTTATGAACATACTAAACTAACTTCTATGAAACCAAATACCAAAAGCAATGTAATAACAAACTTATAATTAATAAAAATAATCGATTTATTGATTATTTTTGTTTTTATTTTTATGAAACATTCATAGAATGAAATTCAAAATACAATGACAATGCAAAGAAAAATCCGTTAAGCAGCTGGACTTGAACCAGCAACCTCGGTAATCCGTACCAGCGTCGGTAGTCCAGCTGCTTAACGGATTTTTCTTTGCATTGTCATTATTTGTTTTTTTTTTTTTTTTTTTTTTTTTTTTTTTTTTTTTTTTTTTTTTTTTTTTTTTTTTTTTTTTTTTTTTTTTTTTTTATAATTAATATATACCAACGAACTTGTTTAATAATTACTGAGATATTTCAGCTATGCCTGCTTTTGAAATTGTGTTTATATTTTTAATTTGATGAAAATGTCACTAGCATCCGCTATTTCCAGTAAAGCTATTTCAGCTGAAGCAGCGCACTGCAGGCGGGTTATTTTGATCTTCAACATAATTCCCCAACCTCGTAATGGGTTTGACGTACCGACTTCTATTATGAAGTAAGATTTTTTTACAAATAATTGTTAGTATTCACCAGGGGCTAGTAAAGGGTAGGGATGTGGCTAGTTGTATGAGAAATTTAGTATGCAATATATCCAATGTAATTCGAACTCTTGAAGGTAATAGATTGTACCTTCGCAGCTCTATTTGGGCACGCGGCGCGCGGGGCACGGCAGGTCAGAGAGAAGTAGTTTACTCTAAAACAGAGCAGTACCGCCCACACCCGATACATTAACTTCCAATACCTTTGAGCTTAACCACGCGAAGGGTCCACGTGTAATAATTTATTACCCGCTTGCTTCACACGGGTAAGAGCAGCTCGCGGCTACTGTTGGTTTGGGCTCGAAACAGTCGAGCTCCGAAATTAGACCATTCCTACCTGTCAGTACCGATATCGATCGGTGATAAAAATACAATGGAAACGGAGCGGGAACAAAAGATAATTAAGCGATTTCATAAAACGGTGATAAGCATACTTTAAATAAAACAGAGGGGGAGTGATTGAGGGAACGGATATGCATGTAAGACTAAAATGTGTATAATACTTACCTATAGATGAATTCATCAGAGCTAAGCTGGCACGAGGGGATCGAATGAGTGAATGAATAGTATATTATGTGTCACCTATTTGAATACCTACACTTCACACAGTATCAGTGTCAGCGTCAGCGTGTCAGGGTTAAATCGTTTCCTTATAAAAATAATTAAGTGACACATTCGCGCAGTTATCCATTAGTTCCTACCAATTTAGGTAAATATGTGAGAATTATTTAAGAGAGTTGATTTTGTGTTTGACTTTTTTTAATGCAGGTTTTCTCATAGAAATGAATGAATATTACATAATATTAATAAACACGAATTAGATATGTATGCTGCGCCTGGGTTGAAAATTCATAAATATTGACTTATTCAAAAAATTCTACGAAAATGGCGCGACGAACAACTATGCAAATTCTCAAGTGCAATTTATTAGGAACGTGATTTATATTTATTCTATAATATCATCGATAAAAGTATGATCATATTTTGTCTGAACTGTTGGATTACTATTAAACAACGCACATGCTTAAGCTGATCGAGCTAGCGAACGGCGACCGGCGCCCGGCGCCCGGCGCCGCAGCGCGCAGCACGGCTGGCCGGGAATTTAGCTCTGATTGGCTCTAAATTAAAGTCGATCATCTATGTGCGGTAACGTACAACGAGCGACATTTCGAGAATTTAAATTGCATTTTGTCCTCTTCTTTACTGCGGCAAAATGCCAGCCACTCGTTTTTGCCTTCAAGTGGATGCTCAGCAAAAACGTATTTTAAATAAATCATGCCGAAATAACATTTTGAATTTTCTGTATTTACAGTTTCTGAGATAGAATAGGCCAGTATCGTAATGGTTCGCAGAAAACGTATCAGAGACGTATCTTAACGGAATGCTGGAGCGGCCTCGTTGGAATGTTTAATTAAGAAACAGATAATTTTAGAATACTGAAACGAGGAAAGGCTTACCGTGAAATAATAATTAGAAACAGGGTATGGGGCAGTGAATTCTTATTAATAAATAATTATTTAACTACATAGGTATCCATCTGGGTCATATTATGTAGGTGCTTAGTAGTATATTATTGGGCATTCTGGACCACCATTCATTCGATCGGGCGAAAAATTTCGCCCTCACTCATTCGTGGTGATCCAGAAGCCCAATAATACAATGAATTGCACACAACCTACAATCAACCCAAACCCAACGGTAACCAACCTAACAGTAACCTATCAGCATTTGCGTTCAACATAACGCTCAACCTACACCTGAAATCGCATTGGACATTCTGTTTCACCTCGCGTTCAACGCAACAGCAACTCAAACCCAACGGAACCCAACCTAACAGTGACCTATCAGCATTTGCGTTCAACATAACGCTCAACCTACACCTGAAATCGCATTGGGCATTCTGTTTCACCTCTCGTTCAACGCAACGAATACATCAGCCCAACAGCAACTCAAACCTAACGGAACCCAACCTAACAGTAACCTATCAGAATTCACGTTCATCATAACGCTCAACCTACACCTGAAATCGCATTGGGCATCCACCTCTCGTTCGAATGAGCGAAGTTTTGACTCGAGGTTCAACGACAAGCCAACCCGACGGGAATTTATTCAATGTATTTAAATTTCAGTCCAACTCAAGTCTCAACTAATTGACAACCTAACATAGATATGTTTAATAATGTTTGAGCTTAGATAAAGTAAAAGCAAAAGTACACCATGCACACCGGGTTGATCAAGTCCGATATGCACGAGGCCGAAGCCACTGAGCGCTCCTCGGTCTCAAGCCGCAGCCTTTGACTCAGGTTAACTCAGGTGTTTGCACAACTTGTCTGCGAAGCTGATCAGACTCCACAGACAAGATCGGGTCACCCAGGACGCGTCTAGTTCCCGGCATCCACCTACGGATGTATCGCTATGACCGCTTTTTGTGTGCGTGGTGGTTTTGGATGCCTCCCACCGAGGCTTGTATACAACTCATCCGCAAAGCTGATCAGACTCCACAGACAAGGTCGGGTCACCCAGGACGCGTTAGTTCCCGGCATCCGTTTTCGGATGTATCGCTATGACCGCGTTTTATGTACACGGCAAATTGTATGTCGGATTTATTTATATCAACGAATCTCAAAACCATCGTTAGCGCGAGTTAGGTTTAAACTAATTTACGCTGGAATAAAGCACTAAGTAAACATTATTTAAATTACGAAAACATAAAAATGTGTAACTCACTACACTAGTGAAAACCGAAATATGATTTTAAATTGGTATCGCTAAAACTAAGTCAAATAGTGTGATTTAATTGATGTTAATGTAGAACAACTCCATCTGTGAGACCGCGATACTTTATCACACTTTCTAAATAACTTATATCACTTTATCATGTTGACGTAAAAATTGTCTTGCTGACTAGAATATAAAGTTTGATCAGAAACGAGTTGTAAAGTGATATACATGATTATGTACTTAAGTCATTTCAACTCGAAGACATTGTAGTGTAAGTTAGGTACTCGATCAAATTACGTAGCGAGCGCGCTCGCTAAGGTTTATTGTTCTTAACATGCAAATGGACATACGAGTAGGCGGTGATGACATCTATCGAAATTATTCGAAACCATTTGTATTCTATACGAAACCAGTACATCAAAGGTACTTACTTAAATCATTACTTACACCTACTTAGTTCAGTGCTTAACCCACAGACAGCGCTTATGTTAAACTTTGACATCGTGCGCTAGAATTTGTACCTAGATTTTTGTGTGTCTGTCTGTGGTACCATAGCTCCTAAATGAATGAGCCGATTTAAATGCGGTTTTTCATTTAACAGGTTTTCTAACAATGGTTCTTAGACTTGTTTTATCAAAATCGGTTCAACCGTTTCTAAGATATTGACCTTTGAAGCGAAAATGTCTATTGTTTTTCGACTTTTCTAAGTTGGTTAGGTTATCTTATCATAAATGTTAATAATATAGGAATTGTTTATTTTTGTGTTCAAATTGAAAAAGGTTTATACCTGTTTGTACCTGTAACAAGACAATGTTTGTTTTCGTATTAGGAAATAACAATTGTATGTGTATTTATAATTACGATGTAAAGTAGCAAACATTACAGTTAGAACACGTTTTTACCTAAGTTTAAATCTTCGTCTTAGTAGGTGAGGTAAGATGATATTTGGTTGTGTGAGCTAACCAATTACTAACCTTACCCATTAACTTAGTAATTAAGTCGGTTAATACTGAGGCTATTTGAACGATCTGAGGAGGTTTTTTTCCAGTTTCCGTTATAATTTTAACGTACAGAACTGAGCATGAAAATGTTACCAATTAGGTATTAGCCAATTTTATTGCGCAACGTTATCAAGTTGTAATGTGACACACAGTGCGATCGGCGTCTTTTTGCTGACATACAAATGCGGTGCATGTATGAAGCGTGGTTGCGAAATAATATTCATATTATAAAGGTGTAGGGTTGACAATGATCAATGGATAAATTTACAATTAATGGGTACCTCTATTAAATGCGAATATAAATGTTCTTAAAAGAAATAATGATTACTACAATTACTGAAATACTAATATTTAGGTAATTCCTTAATTTAGCTGGTGAGAAATAAATAAATAAAAAATAAATAAGTAAATTAAAAATTAAAAAAGTAAATTAAAAAAAGCTTACAACTCACTCTCGATTAGTTTTTTGGTATCTTGAATACATGCATATGTGGAATACGAAGTAGGCAGATTTACCAACAGACAGATAGACAAATTCATAACGTTCCTCTTTCCATCGCGTCGAGAATTAAATAATGTAAAATAAAGAACTGTTATGTGCACATAAGCATAATACACAATTGTGATTTGGAATGCGACAGCCCTAGTTCATTTAGTAAAATCAGCAAATAATTTCGTTTAAAACTTTTGCGCGGGGCTAATTTGTTCCTTTCCAATTTCGAACGTGACGTGCACAGTGCATCAAGTCTTCTACATCTTCAGCTCAGAGGTTAAGCTGTGCAGAGTTTCTACGTTAGTAAAGTTTATTTGCTTTATACATCGATTAAAATGTAAGTATGTATTTCAACGTACCTAACGCTTTACTTTCCTAACGAAATTAAAACATTTGGTTCATATTGTTTGTAGGGTTCCAACAGGCATTAATATTTTTAATTTCCTTTCAGGTCTGATTCCGAGTTTGAACCCATCACTGTTGCAAACAGCGGAACCGTTCGGTCAAAAGTGGGAAGGTCGGCTGAAAAACGAAAAGCTTCAGCTCCAAACAGGTAGCCATTTTATATTTATTTTCATATTTCATGTTTTTTATTTTGTCAGCTGGGTACATATTTACTTAAATATTGTTTGTCTACTTTTTTCATTTAAAAAAGGTATTTTTTTTTCTTTTTTTATCGATGTATATGGTTATTTTAAATGTCGAGTAATAAAAACATATTTTTTATTTCAGATCTGATTCAGAGGAGAGCGTTGCCGCTGCAGATGTCAGTATCCCAAAAATAAAAAAACCTGCTCAAAAAAGAAAGCCGTCAACCCCAAGGTATTTTTCTTGTAATTTGTTTAATGAATTTCGACGAACTAAGTACAACTGTCTTATTCATTGTTTAATGTCTGTTATGTTTCAGATCTGCTGCACCCAAGAAAAAAGAAACTAAAAACCCGTTTGACGTGTTCGGAATATTTCCTGAAGACGTTGCTGTTAACCATAAGCCTGCTGAGACTGATCCGCTTGATTCATCCATTATAAGCCGGGTACCGAACGGGTCAACAAAACGAGCTTGCACCCTCAACGGAGACTTTTTCTTGGAGCTGCGGGTGTACAACACTGCTGATATTCGCGGTGAGTTACGTCAGGAGCGTTGGAAAAAGGCTCTCGTTACTCTAAAGGCGCAAATCGATGATGAAACTGTTGAATGGGAGGCATTGCAAAAATTTATTAAAAAGATAAATGTACTTTTCAAGGACGCTAACGTCAAATTTTATTCTAACGATACTAAGTACTAATTTAGTAGGTACTTTTTTGATTTTAACAGATACTGCAGGTTGTCTCTTTTTATTACTTATTTGAATAAAATTTAAACTGCATCAAATTGTGTATCAAGTAATTTTTAATAAATGTTTTTAATAAATGTTAACGATTTATTATGAAACCATAATTTAAACGCTTTTAACGATATTACTTTAAGGGCGCAAATCGATGATAAAACTGTTGAATGGAGGGCATAGCAAAAATTTGTTAAAAAGATAAATGTACTTTTCAAGGACGCTAACGTCAAATTTATTGTAACGATACTAAGTAAGTACTAATTTAGTACTTTTTATTTTTGCTTTTAACGGATACTGCAGGTTGTCTCTTTTTATTATTTGATTAAAATTGAAACTATCAAATTGTGTATTTAACATATAAAACCAGGATTACAGCTTAAGCAAAGTCGCTACATAAAACATGCCCTTTTGCACTCAGTGTTCAATTACAGTAGAAAGCAGGAAGTGGGTAGGGCACCTTAGAAGTAATAAGCATAGAAAAAATTCGGGTGTAAATTTAAACGATGAGGTTGTTGAAATTTCGTCTGCTTTTAAAGGTCGCATAGCATCTTATAGAATAATGGCAACTGATGAGCTGAAGTCTTGTTTACCTGAATCATTTTTGATTACAGTAAAACCTAAAATGCAAAAAATTTTGGAAAATTCGCTTAAAAAACATGTGTCCCTCAAAGTAAATTTCGAATATTTTGGCGATTTTCTTTTGTTTAAAGATGACAAGCAGGAAATGAAATCTTTTGCAACGAAAAATTTTCCTATACATCAAAATTATCAATTCGAAGAGCTTTTAAACACAATAATTATTAGTATACAGAAAAAAATCGAAGAATTTCAGGAGCGCGATTCTGGTTGGACTTTCTTATCTAATTTGTATTTAGAAGTTAACATAAATAAGTATGAACCATTGAAAGCGTCATCTTACATAGACTTACCTAAGATAATAAAAAATAAAAAAGCTTGCATTAATATTCAAAATCATGATAATTATTGTTTTCTCTGGTGTGTTGTTGCTGCTCTTTACCCATGTCAAAACCATCGCGAGCGTCTATCATCTTATCCTCATTTTAAAGACGTATTAAAACTTGATAATATGTGTTTCCCTGTCACTTTAGCCGATATCATTACGTTTGAGCATCACAATATTGATATCAGTATTAACGTATATTCTTTAAAAAACAACCGAACTCTTGTAGGACCTCTATACAGATCGCAATATAAAAGGAAACATCGAATCAATTTACTTTTAATCGAACGCGGTAATAAGTCGCATTATGTTTTGATTACTAATTTACCGCGTCTTGCTCGCGGTCAGATTACCAAACATCATGCTAAGCTTTATTTCTGCGAAGACTGTCTGATATTTTTTCAAACTGAACACGGTTTCAATAGTCACGTTTGTAGTGGGGTTGCTACGGTACTTCCGGAGAAAGGCACCTATCTCGAATTTAAGCATTTTGAACGAAAACAAGACGTTCCATTTGTCGTGTATGCTGACTTTGAGACAATCCTTAAACCCTATCAGAACTGTGAACCTAACACTGACAGTAGTTTTACTACAAATAAACAAATACATTTACCAGCCGCTTTCGCGTACCATATAATTTGCTCTTATGATGAGCAACTTAATCGTTTTGTTCAATACCGAGGGCCAGATTGTGCTCAGAAATTCGTAGATTATTTATATAGACATATTAAAGACATCCATAACGTTTTAGAAAAAGAAATTCCCATGATATTTACTGTAGAAGATTCTTTAGCTCATGGACGTGCCAAAAATTGTCATATGTGTAAAGGTTTATTGTTTGCAGACAAAGTAAGAGATCACTGTCATCTAACGGGCCGTTATCGCGGTGCCGCGCACCAGTACTGCAATCTGCGCTTTCGCGTTCCTAAATTGGTCCCTGTTTTCTTTCATAACTTAGCAGGTTACGATTGTCATTTGTTTATACAGGAACTTAGTAAATGTTCAGGGCCTGTGAAAGTAATCCCAAAAAATAAAGAAAATTATATTTCGTTCACTAAGTTTTTGTGGATTTCAGATCAAAAGTATGCACAAATTCGATTTGTAGACTCTTTTAAATTTTTAGGAACAAGCTTGGAAAAATTAGCGAATGGTTTACATAAAGATGATTTTATTCACTTGAACAAGTTTTATCCTGAAACTAAAAAAAATAAATTATTAACTCGCAAAGGTATTTATCCTTACGATTATATGTCGAGCTGGGATAAGTTTACAGAGACCGAGCTTCCATCACAGAACTTGTTTTTTAATTCTCTTTCCAACGAACAAATAAGCGATTCAGATTACGCACATGCGCAATCTGTATGGTCCGAATTTAAAATCAAAGATATGGGAGAATATACTGATCTTTACCTAAAAACTGATGTGTTGCTTTTATCAGATATTTTTGAGAACTTTCGGTTCATTTGCAAGTTAAATTATCATTTAGATCCGGCATTCTATTTAACTGCTCCAAGCTTATCGTTTGATGCTATGTTATTAAAAACCGGAGTTAAGCTTGAATTGATATCCGAATTAGAAATAATTCGACTCATACAAAAAGGAATAAGAGGTGGTATTTGCATGTGTTCGACCAGATATGCTCAGGCTAATAATAAGTACATGGAAACTTATGACATGAATAAACCAGACTCGTTTTTAGTATATATCGATTGCAATAACTTATATGGTTACAGTATGTGTCAATCGTTGCCCATGTCTAATTTTAGTTTTCTAGATCATCATGAAATTGCCCAACTAGATATTTTGTCTGTCGAAGATGATGCTCCATTTGGATTTATTCTGGAAGTTGACTTGCTATATCCGGAAAATTTACACCATAACCATAACGACTATCCATTTTGCGCACAAAAATTTATTCCTCCAGGAGGAAAAACGACCAAATTGATCCCAAATTTATATAACAAATACGAATACGTCATTCATTACGTCCATCTGAAAACATGTTTACGCAACGGCTTAACTCTTGATAAAATCCATCGCGTTATAAGGTTTCGTCAAAGTCCATTCTTAAAACAGTATATTCATTTAAATACAGAACTGAGAAAAAAAGCTACTACTCCTTTCCAACAAGACCTTTTTAAATTAATGAATAACTCAGTTTTTGGGAAAACTCTTGAAGACAGTGAGCGGCGAGTTGACGTCAAATTAGTAAATAAGTGGCACGACCGTCAAAACAAAACAAAAAAGTTTACTTGTGCTAACAAATTAATTGCCAAACCGAATTTCCATAGTGCAACAGTGTTGTCTGAAAATTTGGTTGTCGTACAAATGAAGCCTGAAAAAGTAATTTTAGATAAACCAATCTACGTAGGATTCTCTGTATTAGAACTTTCTAAAAGTCATATGTACCAATTTCACTACACGGTAATAAAAAAACACTACCAAGATCAAGTTACTCTGTGCTACACTGATACCGACAGTTTTATTTACAAAATCGAAACTGCAGACTTTTACAGCGATTTAAAAAATATTTTTTTAAACTTTTTTGACACAAGCAATTATAACCCTGTAAATGATTTGCAAATACCTTTACGTAACAAGAAGATTCCTGGGTTATTCAAAGATGAGTTAGGAGGAGAACTTATTACCGAGTTTATAGGGTTACGTTCTAAACTATACTGTATCAAAAGTGATAAATCTCTTATCAAAAAGGCTAAAGGAATAAAAAAACCAGCAGTTCAAGAGTTAACATTAAATGATTATCGGGATGTGTTATTCAATGATAAAATAGTTCGGAAAAAACACATATTATTTAAATCGATTAGGCACGAGATCTTCACTCAATCTGTCAATAAAGTTGCTTTATCTAACAAAGACGATAAACGACATATATTATCAGACAAAATTTCAACCAAATCTTGGGGACATGAGTCTATTTTCTAGTACAGTAGTTATCTAAGCGACCTTTCCTCGAGCTGTAATTTTATTTCGTAGGCACCCAATGGGTAATAAAAAATTAGAATGTGTTTAATAAAATAAAATACGTTGAGTACTTACGTTATTGTAAAATTATAATTATGTATGTTGTAGGGTCAGCGTCAAAAACCGCTCATCACTTTTGTACCTTTTCGCTCTACGACCAGATGAGCGACTTTTGACGCTGACTATACCAAATAAGTAGATTATCATTAAGTACTTTATTTTTTATAATTACACATTGATTTGTAAATTGTATGGTTTGTTCTTTTTTTTTAATAAATAAATATGAAGTGTTATTAACATTTGTTTTCTTTTTTTCTTTCACCCACCTAAGTATATATAGACTGCGAGGATACCGACTGAAAACACATTTTACTTGAGTTGAAATTGAGTTTTCTCGCTTCGGAGGTTTCCTGACGATGTTTTCCGTCATCAAAAAGCTCAGGGCTCAGGCTTAATTTTAAATGTAATATTTTGATAATGGTAAGTAAAATCATGTTCTGTTGAACAGGCAAATAATACCTATCCTCGTTTATTGCATTGGGTATCAATTAAAACATGTCCTTACGTGTCTTAAGCAGCGCGGCGGCATGCAGCCCGTGCTAAGGTAATTTGCTGACACGTGAAATATACCTATTCACATTTATTGCATTTGGTACCAATTATAACAAGTCCTTACGTGTCGTTGTAATTTGATCGGCATTAAGCAGCGCGGCGGTATGCACCGCATGCTCCGAAGCGCGTGTTAATTTAATTTGCTGACGCATGAAATTACTGTAATTATAAATAGCGGCTGTTATAGTAAGTTATCATTCTGCACTCTACATTCATAACTGAGTAAAGTCGTTCCAAAGTTTTGAAAATTAAGACGAGCTGATCCATTCCCGATTCGGTAAGTAAAATTGGCATTATTTAATATTTATTCGTATTATTTTGTTGCTATTATTGTTTTGTAAGCGTATGAAAATGCTCATATGTGTTGCCAGATGCGTTTATTTATTTGATTTCTTTTGTTTCAGAATATGGAAGGAACGCAAGACACTCAAATCATGTTTTCGCAATATGCACAGGGTCCATTAGGATTCCGAGAAGATGAAGAAGAAGAAGAAGTCAGTGAATTTGTAAAAAAAATTGCAAGTGCCAAAACGAAAACCAAGTCTAGTAAACCAAAACTAAGGCTAAACAAAGTGGTAAAGAGAAGTGTACGAGGTCACCCGCCGTCGTTCGTTATAAACAATGAAGCAACT
>OY829516.1:8995712-9090712 GCA_963691665.1 Clepsis dumicolana | reverse complement strand
ATTATTGCATGTCAGTGTAAAGGTGCAACCTTGGAGATGTCTTTTAAGATAATCATCAAGATCTTGAAGTTCATATGACCCTTCAGGAATTTCTACTACTTCGTTATCACCATAATAAAACTTATTATTTCGGTTGTCAATATTAGGTATCGAGTTAAATGTCGACAAGTATAGCAACCCGCATTCATATTCACCATCTAGTTGAAGAGCTGGCGAGTGATTCGTAATCAGGGTAGAGGAGGATCCCGTTATGGACAAAGTGAAAGACATCGTGAGAATGAGAAGCTATTTATTGTTCAGAGATATTTAAACGGTTATTCCAATATTTTTTTAAATATTTTAAACATAAATGTCCGCAATTAACAGTATCGAATTTTTGATAAATATTATAATTGTATGAAATATTATAATTTTTCAAATATTTTATTAATTCTAGCGGCGGTTGAAGATCACCATAACTATTAAAATATTCACAATGATTATTATCTTTGACATAGGCTACCCAGTGAGTCCCTTGGTTTTTAGAACTATCTAAATTTACGATTGCACATTCTACTCTTTTTGGACGGTTTGGCAATTTGTCTCTCATGTAAACACCACGAAAATAAGGAATATCTGTTGAATGTTTTAAAATATCAACATTTGTAAGAGCACGTCTGGGTAGCCTTTTATTTAGTTTTTTAATCGTTTTAAACACAAACCCTTTCCATTTCTATACTGTTTAATGTACAACCCTTTACCTAATGCAATAGATTCCATCATTTTATTATGACGTTCTGATTCGGATAAGCTCTTTTTTGCAGCTTTGTAGTCACCAACAGCTTTAGCGATCCCAGCAGCTCCTCCTGCCAATGACCCTAACGCAGAAAGTCCCGCGAAAATAGGTATTAGTGGCAATATACCTCCAGTTTTAGGAATCGGTATTAATCGAGGAACTCTCATTTTACTCGTATTGTTATTAAGAAATACTTTACTCGCTGCAGCAAAAGCTCGACTGACTGCAGTGCCTTCTTTTTTAGATTTGTTTTTTTTCAATTCGGTACGTATCTTAGAAACAAAATGCTTAAATGATTTTATCCCTGCACCAGCTTTCATTTTAGATTTCATCACTTTGCTAACTATCCAAGACGCAAGTTTTTCTCCTTTTCCAACACCTTTTGACTTCAATCTTTGTTTAGCCATTTTATAGAGTTCAAAATCTGCACGATGTCGGTCTGTTAGGTCAGAATATTTATCGTATGCTATATCGTGTTGCATACACGCGTTGTCCAATTCATTAACTCCTTTATCACCTCTTTGCAATCGCTTATGCAATTTTGTGCCTGGTCCGCAATAATTGTAGCCAGGTAAGTGCAGTTCAAACGGTAAGTGATTAATAATACTGTTTAGAAGTCCTCTTCCTTTCATATCCCAAAAGTTAATGACTTAGCGCGAGAAAGTTTTTAAATATATTTATACAATGGCATTTCTGTCGATCCAGCTGTTTTCGCTATCGTTAAGTCCTAACCACTTAACATACAATTTTTTCCCTCTTTTTTTGATTACCTTTTCGATGAGGTAAACGTCTGGATACTTAGTTTTTTGCAGTTCTTGTTCATAAAATGTACCGAGTATTGAGTTTTTTCGTTGGTCTTCAATATGGTAAGTAACAGGACGAGTGTGATTCACCTTTTTAATAGTAAATAGCTCAGTTGACCAATTAGGCGTATAACCTTTATGAAAGACGCTTTTGTACTTGCTTATACGCACATGATCTCCTACATTAAAAATATTTAATTTAAAACGCCGATTGGATTGTGATTTATCTATGTTTTTCTTTACTTCGGCTTCATTATTAAAATTCACCTCATTTGGGCTAAATTTTGTTGTGCTATGCACAGTTTGATTATAAGATTGAACTATCTCATCGAAAGGTTTTCCAAGCCATTTGTAGTTCCCGATGAAACTGAAATATTTGTAAAGTTTGTTCTTGAGCGTTTTTATTACCCTTTCAACAATAGACGCCTTTTTAACTGAATACGTGGAATAATGATTTATTTTTAAGGATTTCACATAACAATCGAATTGATCATTGTAAAATTCTTTTCCAAAGTCTGTCTGTAAGTTTCTAGGTATTCGTTTGGTCGACTTGATAATTAGTTCAAATGCATTTTTTACTTCTGTTTTAGTTTTAGATTTCGTAGGAATACACCACGTGTACTTTGAAAATGTATCAATAACAACTAAAATGTATTTATATCCCTTATTTACAGTATGTAAATTCTGTAAGTCAATTAAATCTGCTTGCCACAAATCATCAATTCCTTTTAATATAACTGCGCGACGCTTGAAATTTTTTCGGGCCGATCTATGGATTTCATTCACGACTTGTTCTTTTGTCATCTTTGAAATTACTTAAAATATTGTCTATGTCCCTTTTTGTATAAAAGTTTATTTTCAACTGATTTGCAAGCTGATGAATTTGAGAATTTATAGTTTTAAATAAAGAATCTAGATGCTTCTTCTCGTAAGTGTCCTGGACGAGCTGATCGACATATTGCTTATTAGCTGCATCATTGGGTGTCAAAGGATCCGCTACCCCCTTTAATCGCGATGATTGTAGATCGAAATCGCCATCATCAGAACGCAGCAAAGTTTTATTGTTAAGTTCAAAAACTTCACATACACGCAAACGTTTATGAACATGATGACCGAATTTGTCTATGTTCATTTTCACTTCTTATTTTTATGCACTTATGTATCATCAAATTTCCGGCTTCGACTGATGGTAAAAGTAAAATACCAGTTTTATATATCATTGATTAACCAAGCCCGCTTCACGAAGTTCTTCTACAATTGATATTATTTCATTGTCTAATCCTGTGTTACCGGCATCACGGGAAGCAATGAGTAATTTCAATCTTTCAACTAATTCGTTTGGATTATCCCAATAGACATATGAAACATCTCTTTTAACTTTTTTCATTGTTGGTAGTCCTTTGCCGTAAGTACATAAATCTTCGCTTATTGAACGTTGTTTCGATAATTTGAAAAGCGGTTTTATAATGTATAAATATTTCTGACCTTTGTTACTTTTTATTGGTTTATTGGGATCAAAATCTCGTCTATGGACATTCGTTTCTAGTAGCAACATTTTATAATAACGTTTATCGTCTTCAGTTATGATACCTAAATCAGGCAACTTCTTAAATAACAAATCATATAAACCTGGTGTTAAATTGTAAGTACGTCCATTTACTTTGAGTTTTTCGCCACTAACGGAAACTAAACAAGATCCTAACATAAGCTTATCGCGTTCTGTTCGTATGCCAAAAGGAATGTCCAAGTCGGTGTTGTATTGTTTTTGCCATGCAGGGTCTTCGCGAGGAGATGCATATGAACCGGTAGTCTTAAATGAAGTATCATTTGTTGATTCCAAGACATCATTGTTGTCACTTTCACATAACATGTCATCATCACCATCTTGTCTGTTTTCGTCTCTATTTGATACCTCATCATCATTATTTGAAGTCGTTTCGGAAAAATTTCGTACGATTGTTTGATTATTAATACTACTTCTCTTCCCTTCATTAGGACTAAATTTTAATGTTTTTGGCGCCTTTTGCCACTTAAATATGTCTTCATCAAAATCGGTTTCATTAGTGTTATAGTATTTATTGTCGTTACTTTTAACCATTTCATTAAGCGGGTCTGTTATTGGTTTAAAGACTGATTCCAAAATCATATTGTTGTTATTTTTCATATCACGAAGTAGTTTAACCTTCTTTTTGACAGCATCGGCAGACTGAAGTACTTTTTCTTTTAAAGTTTTCTCGGTGTTTATTTTATGATTCATGTCTGATCTCGATGGATTCCCATGATGCAATAAAAGTTTCTTGAAAATGAAACTGGTTAAGTAACACGGTTAATCCAAAACGATAAATGTATCAAATCCCATTCTATAACATCCTGAATTTCTAGCACAGTCCTTGTTTACAACCAAGTAGCTAAAAGGTACGCTCCATATTTTTGCACACATTTCCCGAAACTGTGACCAAGACATATCAGTTCCAACGTGCTCGTCATAAACATGACGTAAATTAACTTCATCTTGTTTAAAAAGGATGATTAAGTTAGCATTGTCCCTTATTAATTGTTTAGGTATTTTACTGTAAGTTTGATTTAAGTAGAAGCTGTCAATATTTTTATGCCTTCCCATTGCAAAGTAATCCCTTATATTATTTTGATTTTCGCATGCAACATCATCAAATATGATAATTGAATTGTTCTCAGCTTCATGCGGGCTTAGTATTTCATCATTTTCGCGATATTTTTGAAATTTAACTGATGGAACCAACATCAATATTTTTTCTAAAAACTGGTACATCGGTTGGAAAAGTGTTTTTGAATATACGTAAATATTTTGAAAGCGTAGTCCTTGTTCATGTAGTAGAAGAGAGACAATTAAATTAGTTTTACCGCAATTAGAAGGACCGCAAATTATACAGCGAATTGTGTCGGGTAAAAGTTCACCGTGACGAAAACTACGATTGTTGCGATCTGAACAAACAACCTCCAACTGCAAGCTCTGAGCTTGTTTTACAAACTTCATATCTGTTCAAGATCAATTCAACCAATGCGCGCGTGTTGCAAGCATGGAATGCTTATTCAAAATGAGCAGAAGAGCAGATGGTTAACGTTAAACCTCGAGTGTGAGCAAATTCTGTTAGGTTGGGTTCCGTTGGGTTTGAGTTGCTGTTGGGCTGATGTATTCGTTGCGTTGATCGAGAGGTGAAACAGAATGCCCAATGCGATTTCAGGTGTAGGTTGAGCGTTATGTTGAACGCAAATGCTGATAGGTTACTGTTAGGTTGGTTACCGTTGGGTTTGGGTTGATTGTAGGTTGTGTGCAATTCATTGTATTATTGGGCTTCTGGATCACCACGAATGAGTGAGGGCGAAATTTTTCGCCCGATCGAATGAATGGTGGTCCAGAATGCCCAATAATATACTACTGTGCTTATTAAGTAGGTACTGAGTTTTCACGTGATTTTATCTCTGCCTTCCTCGCAAGTCAAGGTTAGTAAAGTTTTATTTACTAATTTACTCACATGTAGGTAAGACCCCTTTGCTAATCATAACTATCATAGCCATTTAAGTTTATGAGCGTTTTTTGCTAGGGTCACTACATCGCGACCCTCAATATTGAACGCACCGTATCTATTTTTATATTTCTAGTTTTATCATGAGTGTTTCGTATTTCTTAGTGCTAGCAGTATGTTCGAGCACGCCGCGCAAAATGGTCGTCACAGCTAAGAGCACAGCCCGTTGCTTATCACTACTGTTTTTGTTCAACCAAGTTTGTGTTTTGATTTCAAGTTTTTAATTTTAACATTGCGTTTTAATAACTTAATGAAGTTTGTAATGTGTATTCTTTATTGCTTCCCTATTGACTCGATATTATATTATATATTATCAGCAGTGTAAGGTATAAGACATATTTTTTTTACATTTTCGTGTCTTTAACACGTTTAGTCAAATTCATAAATAAGTATAACATGTTGTCATGCTGTTACAATGGAATTAGTATAAAAGTGTTCAGATATTTTTGACACATGACCTTCTCCTCATCTTTTTACTAGTATCTAAACAAAATGTATGCCCGTCTCAACTGACAGAAAAATAAAGTTATCCGACAAATACCTATATTGAACCACACTCCCAAAGCATTATTTATGTTACATCAATGTTACATTAGCAGTAGACGTGTACATTCATTATTTGAAAGCCACTTGTTTGGGATTTAACCTTTTGGACTGTTCATGAGGATTGCCCTTTGCTATGTTCACTTTATGAACTTTATTCGTAAAGTTCTTAAGTATACGAAAACCTGTGCACTCTATTTTATAATTTTACCTTCGTAATATTGTGTATTGGTGCAGGTACACCATCTTCAAGCTTAGTCTCTCGTGCCACACTTGCGATATGCCACCAACAAATTAACTGGAAAATTAGGTAGTATATCGGGTGTGAGCGCTATTGATCTCACAATATCCGTTACCCGTTTCCATTTCATAGTAATACGGTGTTCAGTTCATTCATATGAATTCACAGTTTTCGCATGAATGGTTTTTAGTGTGGTATAAGCAATATGAAAAGGCTTAACATTAAATCAGTACAGACTTGTTTCCCAGCCTAGAGAATGGCTGCGCGTAATTTTGTATTGGCCAGCGAGGAACATTAATCGCGGGCTCGAATTGCGCTTGACAGGTTTTTTTCGGCCATTCGGCGTTTTTTGCCATTGTGCTTAAAAGCAAATTACAGATCAGGTACATAAATTTTAATTTAATGAATACTGTGGGCACGCGATGTGCTATTTTTTGTATTCGATAAATAAACCTTAGTGTCCTATATTTACATCCAACTCTAGTTATTTCCCGGGGGGTTCTTTTTCGTTGGAACAGTGTACAAAAACATAATTCAATATTTACATAGCCTAAGCTTTAAACGTGAAACTCTATCTAGATTATAATGATACTTTATTAAGTGGAAAAGCTGTTATTACCTAGGGAGTAGTAGGATTCAATATACTAAAAACAGGATTTTTATAGCAGAAGGTGAGTTTCGTAAAGAGTAGTTCAATTCCTATTTGTAAATGCATATTTTCTTTCTCTTGCTTTGCAGATAAGCGGCGGAGAGCCATTAAAATATAAATTAAACGACGGAAATGAAATACCGGCTGTAGCCCTGGGCACCAGTTTGGGGCATTTGGCAGACGTAAGTTTTATTAAGTGAAAATAAAGGGAATCAGTTTTACAATCTGTCGTTGGAACAAAAATGCAAGCTGAGTTTTCTAGCGAGGACGCGACGATGCCATTCTTAAACGGTTTATTATGAAGGTACGAGTAAAAGACTTTTGCAATGTACTGTCGAGAGACAGGTTATAAACTCGAACGACGAGTAAAAAAACTGGTTTATTAAATTAAGATCATGAGTGTAGCTCAGCCTACGTTATCTAAAAGCGTTTAATGTAGTCATGCATTATTCAACTTCTTCAAGTTCAAAGCATGAGATTACTTGTGACTATACGCATAATTTACTTAATTACTCCGGCACGCTGTCCCATATTAATAAAAAAAAAACTTTGGGAGACAGTGAGTAAGTAAGGTTGTTTGCAAAATGTCCCACTTCCGTATCATTTATCTCTCGCCTCCCAAATCGCTGTACCTAACCGAGCATCTTTACCCCTCTGTTGTAAACAAATGCAAAGTGTCCACTGACACGACCGGGTCTTGTTAACCGGCCGGCAGGGCACGCGGCTGCTGTCCTCGAACCACTCGCTGGCGCGCGCTGTACAATGGGCCCTGGAGGCCGGCTATCGACACATCGACACGGCGGCGCTTTACCGGACAGAGGACGAAGTCGGGCTCGGGGTTCGGAGCTTCGGAGGCAAGCGCGGAGATGTTTATGTCACTACCAAGGTGAGTTAGCTCTCTAGGAATACGACTCGTTATTTTATTGACCGAAATGAGTGAGATATTTGTGATGCCTTAGAGTAACGACATACTAAGTTCGCAACCTGCGTGCACATTATTCTAATAGTTTTAATTAAAAACACTAGCGGATGGTCAAAATAAATAACAACAAGTTTAGAGCTAACTTGTTGGCGTGAGAGTCAGAAAATTTTAATTGAGCCACATTAACGGTTGGTTAGAAACTCTTATTTAGTCATTGTTTGGCTCGAGAAATGTCTTGATTTTGAACTAGTCTAAGGTTTTCAAACTTGCCTCCTATTATACTATGGCACGCCATGGCATACTACCTTGTTAAAAAGTCTATATTTTACTATAATTAGGTTGGTATCTGTTTAACTAGAGCGAAAACTGTCTCACGTAACACGCTACCTTTCATGCCCTCGGTCTAATAGCATTTCTTTGTCGTGACGAAACATTAAATGAGTTTTATTTTCTTTTACCGTAGTTATGGAACGATGCTCACGAAAGAAACGAAGTGATTCCAGCTCTGAAGAAGTCGTTAGAGCTGTTACAAATGGACTACATCGATCTCTACCTCGTTCACTATCCAATGGCGTATAAGGTACTGTATAGTCTAGATTTTTTTTGTTCGACTATCGCACAGCTTGATAGTTACTTGATTAATGAGTAACATTGGAATGAAGTTTATTTGTATTGTAATAAAATTAGGTCCAATTAATTAGGATGTTGTTTACCTTGCTTTCATTTCCAACATCCCACTTACAAGGAATGCCCTTCGTTGGTGATTGAACTTTTTGTTTGCCAACAGAACAAAGGTGCACTGATCCGTATAAAAAGATTATATCATAAAATACTCTCTTTAAGTAACTTTGAAGGTGTCAGCAAAAACTTTGTAGGCAGGACTACTCAAGACTTTCAAAGTTATTCGCTGTATTTTCATTTTAAAATTGCTGGATGCTTTTTAACTTGGTACAAGTTTTGCACGGAAATTAGTTTTAAGAGCTGCGTCGTTTCGATTTTAATTGTTAATTTTATGTTTTCTAAATAGACGAAGGAAACTAGCTGCTAAAGGTATTTGACTTTTTGCACCCTCAGAGCAATGCTCCTAGATAATTATCTAGGAGCATTTATCTCTTGTATTATTAACCCCCGACGCAAAAAGAGGGTGTTATAAGTTTGACCGCTATGTATGTCTGTGTGTCTGTCTGTGGCACCGTAGCTCATGAACGGTTGAACCGATTTGGATGCGGTTTTTTTTATTTGAAAGCAGGTTTTCTAGCGATGTTTTATCGAAATCGGTTCAGCCGCTTTTGAGATATTAGATTTTAAGCAATAGTTACCTATTGTTTCTCTTAATTGAATATCAATCACAATCAACTAATTGACGTAGTTCGATGTCTGGCAACGCATGAGGTCAGAGGTCATAAAATACAGTCGTGGCGGTCATAAAACCGAAGCTGCACTGTATTAAGTTTTCATATTTTATCGATTTATATGAATTATAAATGCTATTTATTGCAAACGCACCTTTCTACCTTTATTACATACCTGCCTGATATTCATGTCATTTGCTATTTCACAGAATGATGGCAGCGTTAGTTTAACTGATTACCTAGAAACGTGGAAGGGCATGGAGGATGCAAAGGAACTAAATCTAACCAAGTCAATAGGCGTATCAAACTTCAACATGACACAATTGCAAAGGCTTTGGGACAAGTCTAAGATTAAACCCGCGGTCTTACAAATTGAGGTAAGAATATTAATAAGAATAATTTATTATAATACAAAAGTTGTATAATTTAAATGTTTTGTCTAGTGGCATACAAAAAACGTGTACAAGTATTATGGTATGTAGCATGCTAAATTGGATACACGAATATAATGTTAACGTTAAGCATAAAAATTACAATAAAAATGCAAATTCAGATGTCAATATTGATAGCACGAATTTCATTTATTCTCTAGAAAATTTAGATGTGTTTAAAAGTGTATTGCTAGCTTAAAACTACGCCGCAGAAAGATTCACATCACGCGCAAAGTTTTCATGTTTATAAATGATTCACTTCCTTTGTGAGAGGAATCATACTTCAGGCTGAAAAGTAGGCAACAGGAGCAGGCGTTGTATTTAATCATGAGAACATGAGACGAGTGAATATATTCCGAACTACTTTTTTGCGCGCGACTTCTTCTGCTGTTTTTCTATACAATGGACTGTTTCGAGATATAAAGTAGCTAAATAAGAGTCTAGAGTACCTATTACCTACTTACTTACATACTTGACCCAACTGAGATACCGAGAGGCTTCGGGGAGCGCCGTGGGATCTGGGTGACGCTGAACTGCATCCATACTGGTTTGGTCCGATGCAACCACAACCTGAATAAATGGGGCTTCTTGGCGTCGGCGGCCTGTGATTGTGGAGCGCCAGATCAGACCATCCACTACATAGTGGAGGAGCGCCCCAACAGGGGTTTTGCGGGAGGTGTGAGCGACCTGCCTGCGATTACGGCGAATGCTAGGAATTGGTTACTTAATCTACATGTTAGGTTATAATTTTTTTGTTTACTTTATGCGGGAAATGAAGCCATACGAAATAATAGTAATAACCTAGACGCAAATCATCGCAAAGTTGGCTATTCGTTTGGACCGTGAAGTGTACAAGCGAACAGAAACCTAGAATTACTTTCACCGTCAATTATACCTACGGAGTACGCTGGGAATTCGGTGCAGATTGAATAAGCAGTTTACCGCCAATCTACCAATCACCGCCGGAATCCACCTGTGAGGCCAGTAAAGGCATGCGCCAATATATACGCCCGGACCGCTGGCACAACTGCCAGTAATGGGTAATTATTCAATCGTTGCAACCACCGTCATTATCCTCAGCGGGATATTGACAAACCCTATCAATATTGATATTTATTTGTGACAAATGAACGCATGCTCGGAACAAAGGGGTTATCTATTTCTCAGGAATTTTAAAAAGTCCAACAATCACTAGAATATGAATCAATATATATATATATATATAGGCCTTTGCGTCTATTACAGACGATTTATGGCGTTCCGTCTGGGAGACAACGCCTTCTGTGGCTATACAAACCGATGCGAGAGCGACACATTCTACCGCAGGTCTAACAAGAGAAGTTTGCGGTGGTTGTTGCTGAGCCGCCTTGATGTCGTTTCCTTCTCTTGTCAGCAAGTGTCTCGAACCAGGCTTCATCGCAAAACTTGCGACCCTCCACTACACATTTGCGCCAATCTGACCGATTTTCCGCGAGCCTTTCCCAGTCACGGTGGTCAATTTTAAAACTGGCCATGTCTCGTTTGGCGCAGTCCTTAAAGCGAAGCAATGGCCTCCCAACATCTCTTTTTGCATTCGCTACTGCACCTAACAGGACACGTTGTGGTAATCGGGAGGGGACCATTCTGTGCACATGCCCTAGCCAACGTAGGCGCCTCTGTTTGAGGAGTGCGGTCAGACTAGGCAGCTGTGCGATTTCAAGAACCCTCTCGTTAGTGACTTTGTCTTGCCATGATATGCCCAAGATTTTACGAAGGAAACGCATGTAGAAGGAGTTTATTCGACGCTCTTGTTTTGCGTACGTTGTCCAGGTCTCAGCTCCGTACAAGAGAATGCTTAGGATGGAAGCTTGAAAGACTACCATCTTGTTCTTAGTGGTGAGATGTTTATTGTACCATACTCTTGCACTCAGCTTCCCGAACATGGTCGCCGCCTTGCCAATGCGAATGTCAATCTCCGCATTAAGCGAGAGAATCAATAATGTAGTACTTAAGTGAAATCAAATCTTATTTCGTTTTAGAGAAGGTTTAAATTTATTATTTAAATTTAACTATCAAGCATTACCCGCAACCGCCGACAAATTAAACCGAAGCATGGTAAAAACAAGGTTCAGTTTTTATTACTTATTCTATAATCCATAATATTTTGTGTAGTTGCGAAGTATGCCTCTACTAGAGAAATTCAACTGTATAATTAATTAAAAACTAGGTCTGAATTTCGTTTTAATTCTGTCACGTATTCCTTAAGTTAATCTGTGTAGGTGGTAGTTATTTGTTATAGCAAATGAATAGTTCGGTCATTTTATGAAGGGGATAAGGTCACGGTCATCCGTTCCGTTAAGACGGGGAGGGAGGCGGTACCGGCAGTTTGCTGCGCGCCTGATCCCTCACTAGATTCCACCAGTAAAGGATGGGGATCCTGAGCGCGAAAAACACCATCGACTCTACCCGACTAAGGGGGATCAAGTGTTGTGATCCTCCCCCCAAGCGCGGGAGCCCTGGCGCTTAGGCTGGGGCAGCTGGTGGGTGCCGCTGGTTTCCCTAGCGTTCCCCGGTGGCTACGAACCTGGCAACGGGGTAACACCGTTTTAGTGGGTATATGCCTCCTCCTCCCTTTTATGGAGGGAAGTAGCAGTAGAGATGTGTCCCACAGAAGTCCCCACGACGCGGAGGTCCCTGTATAGGTATGTAATGCATTTCCCATCGTTAAATAAAATGCCCTTCCTAGCGTTCCCAACTACAACGACATTAGAAATCTTCTTATTTGCTTAAATATAGATACGGGGCGATAACACTTACCAGCTTATCAATACGGAACTCTCCACAGGTGAACCCCACGATAACTCAGACGGAGCTGATATCGTGGTGTGAAGCCCACGGCGTCGTCGTGATGGCTTACAGCCCGTTCGGCGCGATTCTTGGCCGAAAGCCGAATGCGCCGCCGCCGGTGGCCGACGATCCGACTCTGCTGCGTATAGCCGAAAAATATGACAAGACGGTCCCGCAGATTTTAATTCGATATTTGGTAAGGTTCATACACCTATATGGGTTTGGGTATGGTTGGGTGGCTATGGGTTTGGTTATTTTTAATTTAATATAGATAATAGTATCTATATTAAATTAAATTAAATTAAATAAACGTTTATTAGAACACTTAAACGTATTATGTATACACATTATAAATTGAAGTGAGTAGGTACTCGTACCTATTCATTTTTTTTAAACCGGTCAAGAGCGAGTTAGACTCGTGAACCGAGGGTTCCGTGCCATCATATAATATTATTTGTGTTACTTTACGTACAGTTCTTATATGTATGTAGGATAGCATTAGTACTTTCTGTGATAACCTGTTGTAACGGACAGACAGACAAACAGACGGACGGACAGACAGACAGGCTGAGCCATACCATAAGGTTTACTTTTTACCATTTTGGTACGGAACCCTAAAAAGACTACTGAATTAATTCCAATTATTTACACTACAAAATTTAGGCTAGAAAATGATAATACCTACCAGTAATAACTTCTTAACCCTGAAGATGCTCGGACACAACGTAAAAGAGAGTTACGATGAAATCCTTTTACCGATAGGAATATTAGGAATATAATTTATCTGTAGGACGTAGGTAAATAATTAAAATTTTATCAAGTTAAGTAGGTATGTATTACGTTTAAGAAACGGTGTTTGAGCTCTATATTATTGTGAAACTTATCCCAAATTGTACCGATAAATTTAAGCCGATAACGTTCTTTGATGGGGTCAGGCCGGGATCACAATATTTGTGACATATTGGTATAAGCCCCACATGTTAACATTACCATATTGTTCAAAACTACATCAAAGGAGTAATTGACAATCTCTAGCCCCGGAATAACCGGTATGATGTTTGACTTTAGTTTCGATACTATTTACTAAAAACAAATATTTGACCCGGCTCTGGGTATTCGTAACTTTGTCCCTCGGTATTTCTGGTTCTCGACGTTTGGGGACTTACAGTTTGGGGGCAAACAATAACGTCGAGTAAGCTACGGTAATATTAATAAAGTTTCTAGTGATTAAACACAGAACCCACGGAACACCTACTAGTAGTAATTGTAGAAAACATTTTCATAGAAACAGCAAATTTTTCAGCCTATTTAATTGAAAAGCTGGTTAAAACGAGTTAAAAACACAATAACAAACACTACATTAAATTTCAGGTCGACCGCGGGTTGGTAGCAATACCTCGTTCAACCAACAAGAAGCGTATACAGCAGAACATTGACATCTTCGACTTCAGTCTGACTCCTCAAGAGGTGACCGAGCTATCGTCATTTAACAGCAACTATAGACTAAGAACTCCAGCTAAATGGTATCCGCATTCACATTTCCCATTTGAAAAGAAGAACCTTTCCGCCGCTGAAATACAATACATTATAGAACACAGCAAAGAAGATTAAAAAATAAAATGTAAACATGTGTAATTTAACGTTAACAAATAAAACAACACATATCATAGTTAACATCAATAAATCCTCTCTAAACTGTAATCGAACTGAAGAATCAAGTATTGAATAAATAAAAAGTAAAATGTAAACATTACCTATTTCTGTTTATTCATGGGATTTTGTGGGTCCCTTTTGTTTTTTACGAAGAAGCCTGACTAATCTCAAAAAGTATACGTATTATTCGGGCTTCCGTCCATGTCCGGCTGATTCCGTCCCCATCGCAGCAAATCTACCGAATAAGCCATTATTTTATATACGCCCGTGTCTATAATACTGGGATTTACTTCTTGTTTTCTTCTTATTCACTCTTATAACTAACTTTCGACTACTTGTGCGTTTTATTATCTCGTAAAATACCAAAACAAATACAATTCAACCTTTGTGAAACATTTAGTTATTTCCTCATTTTCAAGGATAATATCTCGGGGCAAGAATTTTCTGAATTTGAAAAGCCAAGAGGGTCTGTTAGGATTAGTTCAAAAACAAAAAGTCACAAAATAAAAACATTATTGTTCGTTAAAATCATTTCATCAATATTCAATAACAGTGTTGTTTTCCTTTCATCTCAGTCTGTTAAAGCCACTTTAATTAAGCACCATCAGCCTGTCAAAATTTTCACGCAGGTTTCATTCGAGACATCAGCTGGGGAACAAACAACTGGGAAAATACTGTGATCGCGAAAAGATTTTGTTGATCGCCAACTTTGGCGTGTTGAAAGCAAGTGGATAGAGATGAAGCTAGATTTGATAATATTATGTATTTAACACTCTAATGGTTATCGTTTTTTGGCTTCTGTTAAATACATGACTTAATAGTTCTATGGATTTAGTTATGAAATAATAAAGGATGTTAATGACGTGAGTACCTAATAGAAATCGTTTATTTATTTATCATTCCAGCCAATCTACGAGCATAACTCGACAGGCAAGTTTCGGGACGCTTGCTAACTGATTAACAGTAAAGGGTTGATTACGAATTATTCCCCGTCGCTGATTTTGCCGATCAAAGATTTAATAAAGTGAAATTAATTTTGTGTTGTTAAATCGGGTACTACAACTTCAAATTAACCGGGAACATTGTGGGGAGGGAGAACACGTTTCCAATAATTAAATACCTACCCACTTTACCACAAAGGAGTTGTGTTAGCCTTTTTAATCTTCTTAGTATTATGTAATTGAATTCTTTTGCCCGCGGGTATAAAGGAAATGCCGCAAGCTTTTATCTGAGCCTTGCGGCTTTTGGATCACCTAATTGATTTGGGCGCGAGCTGTTGATATTATAGCCGCGCTGCGGGAGTAATGGCCTGGCATAATGAGATACTAGTTAGTCAGCTATTTACACAGGCTATTGACGGACGTGGATTTAAGGCGCATTGATGGCCGCTAATTAATTAGCCGGTTGTTTCCTTTTTTTCGGTCGAGGTCGGAAAGTGCCCCATCATGTAATTAACTAACATTATTTTTTAAAGAAAACAAGACGGACGGTGCTCTTTATTTAATAACTACATTGAAAAGACTACAATCAACTGACTACACTCTCCCCTTAACATGTTTTTTATAAAAGCGTCTAAGTACCTTTACTTAACTTAATTTCAGCAAACAATGGATTATTTTCGACGACTACAAACGAAATGAAAAAAATCCTCTGGCCTGTAAAAAATTATATGATTATGAAACGAAATGACAATAAAAACGTAATATCTTGTGTATCGCAACGCAACTTGAATTACTTCGTCAAAATGTCTCATGTAAATTAAAATTGTTACAGGCAGTTAAAAAAATATTTTAATAAATCAGCGGTATCACTTTTAAGTTTTAAAAACTTCGTCTAGTGTTTTTATTAACAGTATATTTATGCGAAAAGTTAGTCGAGCGTTTCGCCAGACCGTATTATAAATTATGCTTGCTGACGCGAACTAATCGCTATCATTATGAGCGAAAGATAACCACGACAAAAGCGCGCTCGAGCCTCATTCCGGTCATTGGGGCATGTCAAGAATCTCCCTGACAGCCAAACTAGGACATAATAATCACGCCACGGATTACATTATACCAGTTTGTTTTAGCTTCCATTTTAGCCTAAGTAATTATAATTAGGTACTGTTTTTTCTATATACGACATGGAAGGCAAACGAGCAAGTGGGTCGCCTGATGGTAAGTGATCACCACTGCAAATAGACACCCGCAACCCCGGAAGATTTGCCGATGCGTTTCCAACCTAGAGATCAAAGATGAAATGTCTCTTGTGCCCGTATTACACCGGTTGTCTTACTCTCCACGCTTTGAATTAGTGGCAATAGTAATAATACAAGTTCTTAACTTATATTACTACAAGCTATGGAATATCAACGTATAACAAACCAAGTTCGTCCTGGTTTGTTATTCTTCGGTATGGAGGAACAGTACCTAAATATCAGTGCGGCACAAACTTTCGTTACAAAATAAATTAGAACTGGATTTTATTTAAATGAAAACGTCCTCACATTTTACATTTTTAAGTGACGATGCAATTGAATTAAGTGAAGATTAAACTGTCGAGCGTTAAATGTGGTCCAGGTCGAGGGAAGATGCAGCGGCCAAGAGCCCTCGACGAGAAGTAGGCCCATTCTGTAGTACGACGAGCCACAGCTGAGTCCAAGACCATTCCAGATGTGTATAGAATCATTATTATTAACAAGAAAATAGTATTTTTAACAGCCGTTACTATTGGATCACTATGTACCTAACTATATCGTCGATCATCGAATAAAATATTGGCGATTATCAACATTGTGTGTCGGTGTGAAGTACCTATGTCCAGAGAAAATTAACAAGACTAGGTGTTGTTACAGTTCGAAAAACTTACTGGCTAAATAAATGTGTAATAACCTTAAAGTCTGTCGTAAAACGTCATACATTTTTTGTCGATGGCGATACGTTAACGTTACCAATCGATCCCGGTGAAAACTCGTGCTCGGGGTACGGTCACGGCACTACGAATGAAACGGCGTGCTAAATGGTAAATGGTGCTACCTAGTTACTTACTTCATAAAAATGAAAGAAACGGAGTGAAAATTTATTATTATTACCTGTAATACACAAAGAATGTTTGTTATCGCTCGAACAGAAACCTTAGAAAAAAAACGTAAGATAATCCTCTAAAATAATGATAAATAAATACTACAACAGAAACTAAAGCCTAAAGTTTTATGGCCTAGCACTAAGCAGCAGAAATATGAAGTCGGTGCGGTGCGAGCGGAATATTCTTTGAATGAAGCACCGACTTCTTATTTCTGCTGCTTAGTGCTAGGCCATAAAACTTTAGGCTTTAGTTTCTGTTGTCCGAAATAAATGCGTTTTATTTCATTTTATTTATTTATCATTATTTTACGTTTTTTTTTTTCGAAGGTTTTTTTTTGAAGGCGGTTTTACTTTTTTGTTAAAAGATTTTTGTTTCACAATTTTACTTTGATTTAACATTTTCAGAATTATCCTCCAACTCTTAACCGTTAAGGAGTTGTACCTTCCATCATCAGCTCATCATCATGAGATGATGACTACCAGATGCAAATACTTGAATAACCTTAGAAAATATATGAAACACATAGTACGTGCCTTTAAAATTTGAGGGTTGCCCTCGATTTCCCTGGGATCCCATCATCGGATCATGACTTGGTAACAATAGGACCACCTCAGGACTATACCCCTTCGAATAAAAAAAATTTTTGAATATCGGTTTACAATTGACGGAGAAATAAAAAAAATAATCAATAACATCAACATAAAAGCAAACAAACATATTAAAACTTAAAGTAAAGGTAAAAAACTTGGCCTAAATCGCCGTCAATGGCCAAGGTGCCCAGAAGGCTCACCGTATTTTCTCGCTGTATAGCGATGCTGATACGTTGTGCCAAATAATGGCCACCCCTCTGGTCACCTGAGGCCTCTATTAGGCGCGTCTCCAAATCTTTATATAGGCGACGCGCACTTAGCCCCCATGGCCCAAAGGTTTCGACGCCAAACGCCGCAAACATGTAGCTGGATCCTAGTTTGAGGCTTTCTGCCGAGGAAGCCGCAGCGCCAGCGGTGACCTTGGTGCTTGGAACATGGGACGGTGCCAGGGTATCAACGCAAGTGGCATCCCAAACTAGCGGCCGACCCATACTTCAAGGCACCAGCGACATTCCGTCAGGCCTCTATTGCCGTCGTCCCTGGCCAGCCCGCTGGGCTCGAGGACGGAGTAATCGATGTACATACATAAAAAAAAACATACAGTGGAACGTAGAACCTCCTCCTTTTTTTAAGTCGGTTAAAAAATGTTCGCGATAAGGATGTCTATCGGTTGGTCAAATCAGCAAATTTTTGAAATGTCAATATGATCGGTTAGTATGAAGTTTGCACATTTAAATATATGTGTTACTAGAAATAGTATCCCGTGTTTTAAACAAGCAGATCATATTTTGTTTAAAGCTACTTTTATAAACAAAAACTTATTGTTACAGCAAGTCAAGCTGTAAGTAGGTACATAACATTAAGCGCTCAGACGAAAGCAAATTGATTAACCTACTAACTCGTGTCGCGGTTTACGGCCCAAAGACACACCCGGTAATAATAATTGGTTATTGCACATTATTCCCTTGACTAATAGGTATTAACATTGTTATGTACGGGGATATTGGGATATTGGGTTGATGACCATGTCAAAATAAAAACATTTCGCACTTTCACCATTCATAATCAAGCTCCCGAAAATACCCTTAAAAAAACCGTACAAGAGCGTGTCGGACACGCCCAGGATAGGGTTCCTAAGCCATTACGAAAAAGCATAGATACCTAATTTAAAGGTATTTTCATCACACCTATTCAAAACCAGGTCTCCATGGGCGGCGGTGATTGCTTTACATCAGGTGATCCGCCTGCTAGTTTGCCACCTCTTATAAAAAAAAAAAAAAAAACAATGTTAGCAGAGCCCTATCCCTAAGCAAACTGTAAGGTTCAATTTATAAGGGTCGATTTATATCGGTTACCGACACTGACAAACATAATAAGTTAATCGACTAATAATCCCAAACCTGTAAAGCTTACTTATCTCTGATAGTTTTACTTTTAAATTCACTATTATGCACTACTGCTCCGATTTTTTTTTTTCATATTTCCAAATACATCAGTTTTTTCTGGTAGAGGGGGGGGGGGGGGGGGTGGTTGACTCTAACAAAAATGAGCACTTCAAAGCTAAATATTTCGCACACGAATAACTCTATCGAAAAATTTTCTCAAAGCACCCCCAATATTTTTGAAAGACCTATCCAACGATGCTCCACACTATGGGGTGGGTGAGTAATAAAAAAATCATCTCCACTTTACGTAGCCCAAAAAAAATATTTTTTTTCATCATTTTATCTCAGCTTTTTTGGGTTAATTAATATGTATATCTATGCAAAATTACAGCTTTCTGGTACCAATAGTCTTTGAGCTACGCCGCGGACAGACAGACATACAGACGGACATGACGAAACTGGTTTCCTTTTTGCCATTTTGGCTTCGGAACCCTAAAAACCGACGATTCACTAATTAAGTCGGTATCACTGCAATTGAAACGAATTTTAATTTAAAAAAAAACTAATAAAAGGAGGCGGTTTGATCATTGAAAATCATGACATCACACTCGTAGTTCTACAGATTCAATGCAAACTTTATACTAACGGATCATTTTGACATTTAAAAAATTTGCTGATTTGACCAACTGATTATGGCATCGATCTGACAAGTCCGCTATTGCCGAACATTTACTGGAATCAGGACCAAACCACTGGATTGAGCTTCATAACCCCACGATCCTCTCTACTGAGCGGTATTTTTATAGTAGAATTGTACGTGAAGCAGTTGAAATCAGAAAACATCGTAATTTCAACCGGGAGGATAGTTTCAAGCTTTCATCTTCGTGGAATCCGGTAATCAGTATGTGTAAGCGTCATCAGATATCGTCTCATAAATCGCCGGATGTTGTGAGTGTTGTGTGTCGGACTAGTGGCAACCCTAGTGAAAAAACTAATAAAAAAGACCAAGTGCGGGTAGTTCGAGGAACCCGTGCAGCTAGGAGATGTTGATACCCGCCTCTTTGGTCCCTTCCAGACCATGGACGCAACGTCGCGTCCGAGAGGTCGAGGTATTCAAATTTAAATATATGTTTTTTACGCGATTAAGTCCCGAGTATCATGATAATGTGATTATGGCATCATCCGTATTGCGTACATTTTTTGTTCGAGTGATAACAGACACTTTTTGAGTGTTACCGGTAATAATAATATTTTTTTACTCGTTTTAAAGTTATTTCCCCGACAATTATGAGTGCTTTGATGTCAGGATTTGTTAAATGGAGTAGAAACGTTTTTCTTTGGGCAGTTGGGTAAATTTTATTTAATGATGCTCTTAAAAAGTTTGTCAAGTGTTCCGCGATGGGTTAGTCCGAAAGTTACTTTTTAGGCAAAATCCATTACTGGTTAGAAGGAGATTTTAAATTTAATTCAAGCATTTTAAGGTGTTTTGTTTGATAACTTTTGAACTTAACCATATTGATAAGTATTCTTTTAAGTAGATAAGATGGCAAATGTCCTATATGTAATTTATGTACATATTGAAATAAGGTTGAAAGAAATTATAAATTGTTTATTTAAACATTGAATACCTACGCATACTTACTTCATTCGACAAAAAAAAATGACAATGACACACGGGGTATTTGTGCACTTTGTAGTAAGTACATATTCATGATAGTTGTCCTCATGTCAGTAGAGTCGACGATTATATGGGTAGGTAAGTAAGTAGGTAAATGTGTTTTCCATAATGGTGTCATGTCGAATCATAAACCTTAATAAAATCGACAAACGCATTCGGTCTCCAGAGTGCCACAAAGGAACAAACGTATATAAATACATACATACATATGCTGATAAACACATTACATACATACATATCCTTTGCGTTTCGCAGTCAGGTAAAAATACCATACCTACCTTTAAAACCCTTAAAATGCCTTAAACCTTACCTTTAAAATGTGTAAATCAATAAAACTTTAGCAACTGAACTATTGTACTAGCAGTGTGACATATATTAATGAGCATGAACACTAAAGAAATCTATACAGAAGGAAGAGGGATGGAATCTGAAATGCAGCAAGAGTGCTCACAAATCTACTTCAATTTAAATTTCTAACTAGTTTTTAGTATAAACTTCAATTATTTTCATAGGGAGTCGTGGCAAGTTATAGCCGGCAGTTGTGACGGTGAGCCATACTAATGGTGGCCCGCTGCCCGCGCCGACAAATGTGCGAGCTCAGCGCGCGGCCGCAGCGCTAAACAGATCTGCGGCGGCCACGCGAACTAATTACCGGCTGATTCTGAACTACTCCGCTAAAAAAGGTTGTTTACTTGGCTCATCTTTCTTCAGATAGTAGCGGGAGATAGTAATTGGGAATCATTTACCTAAGTATTATCAGAAAACTAAAAATTTTTTTTGTATGAAAAATTTAGGTACTTACTTGTTTGTTGATATAACTAGAACACAATATTGAAATTACTATTGCAAGTGCAGGATAAATTAAGTCCTTGCTACTTGTCCTGATTCCGAAAAATGGATGAAAAGAACGTAAACACATTCAAATTATTTCTTTAATGTTTATACCTACCTACTCGTATGTTCAATGTTCGTCTGAAAAAGATATCTAAATGTATTCATTTTTTAAATTTCATGTCTGCAGTAGGTACCTATGTATCTTCTCAGGGTAGATTAATCGTATTGCATTATAATATTTATAGTTAGACTAGAGTTAGACATTCGATTGTACGTCCGCCATTTCGAAATCATATTTTGCTGATGAAGTTTCCATCCGCTCTATGACAAGTCAACTACTCAAAATTCAGGAAGCCTTTTGTTGTTGTAGTCTTCTATTCAAGATTCACAAGACAGTGGATCCAGTGTTGTCAGATGGAATATTAACAAGGGACGACGTCGGCCTGCTCGGGAGACAATCCTTTAAACAACCCGACATTGCACATCTGATGCCGCCGGCGACTGCCCGTCCTCGACAACACTCTGAATACTAACTTTGATAATGTTGTATTACTTAAACACTTTGGACACGTAAATGTATCAAAGCGTCGCCTTCCGTACCCTCTTATCAAATAATATTGACATGAAATACTTAGGTACCTTTAAGAAAACGCAAGCCTTTCTAAAAATAGGTACCTATTGTAAATCACGTGTCCACAATAGGTACTACAAATATTTGTACTTTCATGGTCGTCAATAGTATTAAGTAATCATGCAAAGAATTCAGGAGTGGTTTCTTCTTAATTTGTATTGAGAATTAGAAGTACCTATAGAGTTCATTTCTGCTAAGAAAATAATTAAAATAGGTATCGTGTCTTTCAAAATTTATGTTAGAAACACAAATAATTTCAAAAGGGAAGTTTTAATACTTTCAACTGGATTAATTTTCACTCAGTACACTCTACTCAATTCGTTCGCTATGATTTACTTGCTTGCAAACTTTGTACAAGATTTTAAGTTAACGAAAGTTTAATTTTGTTCCGCATATGTTGTTTACTATGCGCAAGCACGTGGCTTGGAATAAATTACAGCAGAAATGTCAGCTTGTGTTTCATTGGAATAGCTAAATGCAATTTTGACTTTTAAAGTCGAAAATTTTCGCTAATTCCACTAAAAGTTGAGAAAAATACTAAATCACGAACACAACACGACACTGACGACGAAACTTGATAGACAAAACTTAAATTAATCTACTTACATATTTTTATGGCATCAAACAAATCGCGTACTACAAAGCAGACAACAAGATTTCAAACGTTTTCCGTTTCCATCTATAAAGCACAAAACTTAAATATTTTTACGGCGAAAATGTTGTCCCAGAAGCAAACATCGCTTCGCATTTTCTTATCGCATCGAAAAGTTTCGTAGTCGGAGCAATCCTCTCGTCGATAATGTTTTATTGCTTGGATTTTGTTTTTGTTGCGGTATGTTGGGCTACATTGTGTTTGCTTAACACAATTTTTTCGAATTTATAAATAGCGTACTTGAAGCAAATGCGATTATCCGTGTTCAAAATGAATCATAAAATCATTGATTTGACCGTAAGTCAACCCACAATTCCAAAGTTAGTTTACTTAAAATTAAAGCTTATATACGGTTTTTAGCTCATACTGTTAAAATTAGTATTAATGCTGCCAACCGTAGAACTTAATTAAAACTTGCAAAAATAAGACGTATCCGAAAGTATTAACAAGGTAGGTCCTACTTTTCAGTGCTCGCTGCTCGAAGGTAGCAGTGTAGAGGCGCACATGACAAAAGTTTCAATAACTTTGTTTTAGATTTAGATGGCTGTCTCGGCGTACGCTCCACCAGCAAACATTTGTAGAACGTGATCCCACTCAAAAGGATGGGTTTAGCTACCGAAATTAACTAGAGTCGATTATGAGCGCTTTAGGCTTGGAGGTTAGGGGTTCAAACTTAAGAGTAGTTCTTGAAAAACCAAGTAAAGTATTATTAAATACTTCGTCAAGTTAAGTCTCATTACTTTTAGTTGTAATAAGTAGTTTAATCCCTTATTAATAATATAATTACATACCATTCCGTTATAACTGGAATTACTTTTAAGAAATAATCAAGGATTCCAAAAGAAAATGAGACTTGTATACTTAATAATGTTAAGGAACTGCAAACTCGTGTGCACAAAACAAGATTTTGGTTGGTTTTGAATTGGGGAGTTGTTAGCATTGTTTGGGCAATCTAGCATAGACCAGCACGGAAGTGATTAAGGTAATAAATAATTTATTATAATTTAGCCAATGACCTTTTCAGGATACTGTTTATCAAATTCACTAAAGCTTAGGTACTTATTAGTGCACGGTGATGTAGCCAACGTGTTATGGAATAACAGTCAGTATTTCCCACTTCTTGAAGCTCGCTCGAAAATCATAAATCAAATCATAAAATATTTGTCAACTTACTTTGAAGTCCTCAACAATTAAATAGGTACTATTGAGCCAGATTGTAGTTCCGTGCTTAACTAATCCAACCTTATATTTCCTTACGCCGCGTATTGTGTAAATACGGTAAAATGCACCATGAGACAGGATATATACACCCAGTGGGGTGTTTAGCTAGTATGGATTTACTTTAATCGCCATCGTTGCCAGTAGCCGGGAGCCAGAGGCTCAAGCACGAGTATTCGAATGCTACGTAGCATAATCGAGTTGAGCGTTATTGAGAAAATTTGTATGACGTTTGGAACAGCGCCGCCCGTGAACATATTTGGGTACCTACTAGAGTTTAATATGAAGTTTCTCGATGGCGATACGATAACGATTACTTAACGCAGGATTCTAATATTCCTGATTGGGCATCTGTACTACGGCTCTAGTAGAACCTAACCTCACGCGATAGGTAGGTACTGTAACTAACATCATCCTGGTAAGGCACCACCAGATTGTAAACTCTCTACCTCCCCTAATGGTGTCTATATTATTAAATTTAACCAAGAACTGATCCTGGTCATAGGTAGACCTAATTCTAAAAATACCCAGCCTAATCATACTAAGAAACATAAATCCTTTGTCATCGCGACACTATTCTGAAGTACCCTAGCTTACACTGATCAGCCTACCTAGAAATTTCTAACAATTATTATTATTATTATGGCCTTGTGATTCGTCTAGTGATTGTGGAACCTACATTGTGAACGCTGTAGTAAACCCTAAGTTCTTTAAGTCAAAGTAAGAATGGATCCCTACTAAACTAAGAAAACACTCCTAAGTGGTTAAGGAATAATACATAATTGTTGATCAACTGTGTCATATAAAGAATAGTAAGTATGTCTATCAAGTATTGAAATTGGCTAGCAAATTAACTAAAGTTATTTTTTTCTTATATGGAAGAGGTTTAATTGTGTCATAGGTATTTTAAGTTAAAGTTTATAGTTTAAGTTTATCTGACAAAGTAATTCTACTAACTGTAGTAAAACAAAGTAACTGGGGAAACATTAATGCTTTTCAAATAAGCATTATGCTTTGCGGCTAAGATTAGGGCCCCATCCTTCCGCCCAAGACTATCGTCTTTGGTTGATACCATAATTGTGAGACTCGACTCCAGACTGGACATCTCTCCACCGCCCCCAGGGAGTATTGAATTATTTATTTATCAAAAGTCTTTAGTCAGTATAGCAGTAATGTCAGTATTTTTACTACTAGAGATAGAGAGGAACCCCGCAAATATATCAACCATTGTATTGGCTAATTTTCTTTTCCCATAGATAGTACCTGATTACAGCATATTTATGTCTGCCAAAGATCAATATTTCATAGATTCATATAGAGTATAGAGTACATATCATAGCAACATGAGTAACCATATATATTTAGTTTTCCAAGATTGTTAATTTCAATCACTCAATTAATATATAAACTGAGTATTAGGTATAGCAATATATTTAGCTGTATACCTAGTTTGGCATTCATTATTTGCCTATTTTATTTAGAAGTGTAGGTAATGTTATAACTTTCAGTTAAATAGCGCTTATATCAGCTATGAATTTTAATGCAAACATATTTCTATTGCTTTGAAATCCCTTTGTAGTAGGATACATTATGGTCTAATTTAGACATACTTTTATTTAGTATAATTTCACAGATCAATCATGACTTAATGCAGCTGATGTTTTTGCAGTAAGTAAGTACAGCTTTATAGATACTATTATCTACTTTTATGTTATTCACATACATGTCTAAGTACATTGTCTTTTACTCAATTAATATATAAACTGAGTATTAGGTATAGTACCTTACCTAGTTATTACGGCATAGTTATGCTATCGTCTTGAATTGCTAATAACAGCAGAGCAACTTTGGGGTTTAAGCAAAATGTAAAATTAATTGGTAATGCTAAGTATGGTAGGTATACTTAGGTATTAAGTTTCACGATTACTTCTTTTTCTTAGTTCTTCGATTCTACTCATTACTCTAGTTAGTTTTACTTATGCCCTTTTTACAAGATGCTTATTTATGCAAGAGTTATAACAAATTCCGTCAGGGATTTAGTCCTGCCTACTCAAGTTTTCCTGACCCCCGAGGACAAACTTGTTAATAATGATACCAAGTTTGTGAATTAGCTATTTACCATACTTAAGCTCTGTATGCGCGTTCTAGGTTTAGCGTTAAAACTTAAAAAGTAGTATTACAGTAGTGATACAAAAATTTAAATATAAGGAACGAACCTAGCCTCCACTTTTAGAAGGATGGGCTTTCAACGTTATTGGGGAATTTCCGCCTGGAAGCAATATTTTATTTTATGGTGCCGCAACACAAAGCCACCACGGCCAGGCCTTCGTGCCTCAAGTGCATAACTGGTGTAGAGCCGGCGAAAAATACAACAGCATACGTTTCCACTTAAAAAGCATTTACGATGTAGCGCAACGTCGAGAAAAGCCGTTTTTTGTTAACTAATGCGGGTAAAAAAGTCCGGAAGTCCCCCAGTGCGGTCGGCAAAAAACGTCTGAAACAAGCGTAGACAGCACTTAGGGCATAGCGGGATCTTGTGTTGTGTAAATAGCGGCGGAGCGTCGAGCGAGCGTGAACAAAGCGTCAATCGGTGCGGGCTGACTGCGACGCCTCGCCATCCGCTGCAGTCGCCGCGTCCTGGGGGAGCGGCAGCCGTTCGCATTGCATGCCACAATCCGATAGCTGAATATGCACTTTTACATTATTCGCAGTTTCGAATCGAATGAATGGCGCTACGAAATTAAAATCAATCGGTGCAATTTTAGCTTAATGTTAACTGAATGTTTTACATCTTAGATACTTACCTAAATACGTTAGTCAGTAAAAGCTCTCTACACTAATATTTCGAGTGAATAATAGATGCCTAATTATTCAATAAAAGTAAAATTTATAAATATTTCCAAATAAATACAGTAAGTAAGTATACCTACTTCCAGCGCCATTGTAAAAAATGTAGCCAGAATATCAAACTCCCATATTTCATGGCACAAAAAATGTATAAAATTGAGAATTGAAATGTAATACGTAAATAAAACGAGCACTAAATCTAGCCTGGAACTAGCGAATCCGAAACCAACCGGCAAAGCATATTGTTATGCCTTAACAGTTCTCCAAAATAGAGCTGCAATAGTCGCAATGCGCAGTGTTTCTTCATGCTGAAAATGCATAATATATAAATGTATACAGTACGTCTGAAAAGTATCGGGAATGGCAATAGAGTTTTATTGAGGGGCGTATGCTCGCACTGCGCGACGTTCCGCTAGAATTCAGCTTTGTGCTCCTTCCTACAGGATTCCGAGCGGTACATGCATTTCTTCACGGTCGATCAACTTTCAGGCCTTCTGGCACTGTGTCAAATGTTTTAATGGCCTTTTTCAGTTTCTATTTTTATTTAACATCTGAATGGGGAGTAACATTTTAGTTTTTAAAAAAGGTATTAAGCACGAGACACGTACTCGTAAATAAATTTAGTTTTAGGCAATTAGTTTGCCCGTGATCATGATGTATGTAACTGCGTTGAAATAGCGAGAGCTCATCAAACCTATATGGTAATCGCAGTCAATATCCTGTTTTCATTATGTCTAATACAATTAACCGCGAATCATTTAAAACTGTTAATTAATTATCTACTCAATTAATGGTGATTTTTAAAAATATTATAACACGTAAATAATTATGATTATAAATGTAATGATTAGGTACATTACGGTAAAATACAGTTAAATAATCAAAATTTACGTATGCAATCGAAATTCAATTTTGGACCATAGTTCAAAGGGATCCATTTTAATATTTCCCTTTGAGGAAAAGGTTTATTAAATTCATATTACATAGCTATCTTTTTACAATATCCCGCTCAATTTCTCCGTGAAGGCAGATGTTGGGGTTCCACAATTCACCGTAATCTTTTGGTGTTTGTGCGGGAGCAACCGACCTCACTTTTCCGGGTTTAGTGTTGTACTATATCTCTAAAATCAAGCTCTTTCGATGATGTCTTTAAACAAAGTACTATATGTGTATACATATACATGTACATACGTATATTGGATCATCATCATCATGTCAGCCGATTGACGTCCACTGCTAAACATGGGCATATAGACATGTATATTGTATATTTCTAGCCAATAGTTATTAAAAAATATTTCAAAACCACTAAGTAAGTAAAAAAAATGTTTTTTTTTTCGGATTCATAACTAATCCAGGACATTCAAAAATGTTATTACTTAGTAGGTACCATTCGCGTTCAGTCAGGACGTTAGATACTTACTAAAACGTTTAACTTATAATAAAATGTTGTTTATTATACAAAATAAACAGAAAGTACCTAATACCAGAACCCTTTGTTTTAATTTTTACCTTTCCCGATAGGCTAAGGTTCTTGGTAAACATATTTGCTTGGGATTTCTTTTCTGTCAGAGGTGAGGGGAGGTAATTGTCGGGTTTGCTGGCGGCGCTTCGCGGCCGCGTAATTACTGCCGTCGCGTCCTGTGTGGACTCTAATTGCTTCACAGCAGATACAGCTGCCGGCCGCAAAACCTCCACCTGTCACTCTTTTACAACACCTCAAACAGCCACACTTAAACGTTCCTCCGCCAAGCTTTAACAACAGTAAAACTAGGTCTTCTACATGCAACAAATTGGCTCACTAAAGTAACGACGCGATCTAAATCGAACCGAAAGCTTTTACGATGGATAGCAATAAAGCCCTTTTACTCCTGCCACACATGAACCGAACAGTATTATTATCTTGAATTTTGCAACTTTTAGGTGATTGAATATTCATTGTTGCTGAAAAAAATAAGAATCCAGATTATTAGGTGCAATCGCGAAGAGTGCTTTGCGAGCTCCCCACCGGGGCTATTCCATGCATCACGAAGCAAATGGAAATAGTAACTGACGGTTTACATTGCTCGTCGTAACTCGTTTGTTTTACGATCTCCAGGAGAGCGGGGAACAAGGGAAAGCCGATAGTAGCGCTCAATGTAGATTAAAAGTCTATTCGTTTTACGATCGTTTAGTTTCCAAAAGAGCCCCCCAGGCCGCGCCCCTTGCGGTCGCCGCGCTATCGGTGTATTAGCTCACTTGCCGCGAAAAACTTTTAACTTCTCGTTTCACGATAACGCCGAAGAATTTGCAAAGCTTGAAAACATTCTTTGAGATAAAATTCCATAAGATTAATCGAAGGAAGTCAATCTTCTTTTTCACTCGTCTGGCTTTTGAGCGTTGAACGTGTCGTTAATTTTCTTACTTTCTTATACCCTGCTATTTCAACTTTAAAGATAAACTCAGTGTAACATTGCTACAATGTTTATGTCGACATTCCGGCTCCCCGTGGAGTATAAGTGTGATTACCCAAATCTAACTAATTACGTTTATGCGTAAAGTTGAAGAGGTAAAACGACAAAAAATTCGTTACATAGGTACACATTCTTGCGGCGTTATAATTGGAGCAAACATTAATTACGTAAAAAACGCGCGCGAGCGGGCCGTGCGGTGGATTGTCCGAACTACGGACTGAATTATAAAGTTTTCTATCTCCCTGGATATGCGGCACTCTGGCGCTGAAATAATAAGATAGCGAGAGAAATGTTGCCAAAATTTTGAGGAACAGCGCCATCAAAGTGGGCTTTAAAGGCTGTGTTACCGGCATCTGCATGTGGAGCACGTGGCTAAAATAATCCCACTGAAATATTAAAGCAAGCACCAGTTTCCAATTGAGTGAATTTATTATTTTAATTATTAAAAAGTAAAATCATGGCGTGTCACGATATATGAAAGTTGGCACGTCATGTTTTAATTGAATACATTCCTCAAATATAACGGTTGGATGAGGTGTAAAATACTGACATGATAACACGAACATAAGCACGAGGTGCATTCTAATACTGGTTTAATTAATTTTCATCATGAAGCGCAATTAGGAAAGTGGTAGAATTATTTAGTAATAATTCTTCAAAACCGAATAACTTAAAAAATCGTTACGAAAATTGCGATCCCTTTACACGAGAATCGTGTTTACCCAAATAACTGTATATATTCAACAAGCTTACCAAATAGTCTTATTCGTGTAACAGCTACGAGATAACTCAATGTGCTTAGTAGATTAAATTGAATTTCATTCGAATCAGTCTCCCTCTGGTTATTATTGGCGTGTGTGAAGGATTACTGTCGTCGGGAATTAATTATCGAGTTGGATAGAAGTTTGGAGAGAGTCACCTGTAGCGCAGGCATTATCAGGCAATGGCAGCTGCAGAGAGGCGTTAAGTACGAGTAAGAACTGTTATTGTAACGGCCGAACAACCGCGAAGCCGCTACTAACGAATCTTGGAGCCCATCGCAATTTGTCAATTATCTGTAGAAGAGGCAAGGTACCTAAGCATCTCAATGTTGGTCAAATTATTTCAACAACTGACACCGTGGTTGTCACTTTTATTGCTATGAATTAAGATTGAAGGTGCCAACTATTACGGCAAGTGGGGCACTGATACTTTTAGCGTTATATGAATTCACTATATATACATTGGTATACTCTCAATAATATACTGTCTATACATAATGTATTCCAGCATTATACGCTATGTTGTGTTATTTTCATCATTTTATTAGTATTAGGACAGTGCACGCTCACGCTCAACCACCGCAGTCTGCATCGGTACATCTTTTACTAAGTTATCAAATAAATAATCAGTCCATTATAACGTGCAGTATATCACTTTTGTCAGTATCAATTATCATCTAAAGCTTGTACGAGAACACTGTCCCGTACACTCAGTACAGCCAGTTTTTAGTAAGTACAATTTTCTGAGGAATTGGCTGATTTTATATTGTTTGCTACGTCTTAATTTATCTATAAGATCTAAGTCAAAAACTAATTTTTTTGAAGATGCACTCATTTGAGTCAGTCTAAAATATTATAAAACACTACGAAATCGGAAAGTAAAGAATGTAGGTTTCGTCATTACGAAATTATTTACAATTATTCACAAACGATTTCTCCCACAATATCCCAAATCAATTCTCGACACATACTTGATTAACTAACGACATATGGTATAATGTATACGCGTATCCTGAAAGCTATTATAATTCAGCAGCAGTTTCAAATTAAACCAAATAGACGCCAAAAGTCTAGGCGCGTTTCTTTTGTTAGGACATGCATTTTTGCAATTCCAAAACAGAGTTAAGACTCTCTGGTCACGGTAACATCTGGTAACGGTTAATGAACTTGTATCTGAGCTTGTACTTATCTAAAGAGGATGTTATCTGGTTCATGGTGGCTGGATGTTACCGTGACCAGAGAGTCTTAACTCTGTTTTGGAATTGCAAAAATGCATGTCCTAACAAAAGAAACGCGCCTAGACTTTTGGCGTCTATTTGGTTTAATTTGAAACTGCTGCTGAATTATAATAGCTTTCAGGATACGCGTATACATTATACCATATGTCGTTAGTTAATCAAGTATGTGTCGAGAATTGATTTGGGATATTGTGGGAGAAATCGTTTGTGAATAACGTGAGTATGGGTGTAGTGGGCTTTATAATTTGACACGCGTTGACGTGGTTCAAATAGGTACTTAAGCGTTGAAATGCTATCGGTATGAATGTACGTAATGTTAGTATATAAGGACGGGGAGGGGGGGGGGGGGGGGGTTGGGTGAGGTAATGATTGAGATTAGAGTTTAGAGTTAGGGTTTTTTTCTGCGTGGAAGTCTGAGTAAGAACTAGTATACCTGGCGAATGCTATAGCTGCGCCGATGATACATGTAGTGGTCGGTTTAGTGAGAGTTTCGCATTAGCAGCGTACAGTATCGAGTGCCCAGGGTAGCGGCGTGGCTTAAGAGCCACGTCGTTGTCGCGCCATGAATATTGAGCAGTCACTCGGCTCACTCTACCTGGCAATAGTTAATCTTCTTTTCGGCGATTTATTAACCATTTTTAATGTACTAAGTGTTTCAGTACCCATATCTGTCTGATTTGATAAGAGCTTCCATAAAAACTTAAAGTGATCACTAGAGTTTTATTCCTAAAAACGCATAAAGATTTTTTTTTATTTGACGTTATACTTTTTCCATGACATAACGTTGTCTGCGTGCCAATTCATCCACTTGAAATAAAAGTACCCGAACTAGCTATATGTATTATGTACCTATACAGTCCGCGCACGACCTCCGAGGAATCGGTGTTGGGTTTATTTTAATTTTAGCACATACCATATAATTATTTGTATGTTGTTATTATTCAAATGATGTAGTGAAATTATTCTATAAGGATATTGCCTTTGATAAAATAAAACAAACCTAGCCCCCCCCCCCCCCCCCCCTGATTCCTCGGAGCTCGCGCGCGGATTTTAAGTGCAGTAAATCTCAAGTATCCACTGCATATAATACCTAATATTATTATAAATTTACAATAATAATAATAGAAATTTATCTCACTTTGTTAAGTAAACGGTGCTCAATTTGCCGAACCCAGTGTACGTTTGGTAATTTATAAGTACGTCTTAATACAGAGCAAAATTCGCTAAGGATTGTGACGAAACGTGCAAAACTTTTACCGTAATATCGCTGCGGAAAGAAACAAAGTTTAAGTTCTCGTAGGCACTAAACTAGTTGTCATGTCTCCCTTGTTGTGTATCCCGGGTCGCTATCACGCGTAAGTGCGACTCTTTCACTTCGCGAGGACATAAAGTAACGTTCCCTCTGTTGGGAAGAGTTTTCAGGCCACGGTGAGTTATTACACTTTATCTTTGATTGCTGGTTCGTTGCACACTAGTTTTGGCAGCAGCTGGTAATGGAGATATTCATCACATTATCATGTGAAATAAACGGATCACTCACGTAGGTATATAAATAAAATTCTAAACGCGACTTGTATAATACATGAGTGCTCCGTTTATTTCACTAAATATGATTGAGTCTCACGGTACTTTCATGTTAAAAATATTTAACATATCTTTAACAAACATGAATAAAATTAGAAACGACATGTTTCTGAGACATAAAATGTCATAATCTTAGTAGTTGCAGGTAATGCGTTTGTTTTATTTACCTTTGCCTATTGCCTAAAAGTTAGAATGTTTTTGTGCGTGGGACATTTTAAAGCAATTGACCTAAAAATATTTTGTTTTAAGTAGAAAAAAAATACAAAAATATTTATTTCTCTACAAAGTTCACGGACCGTAGTAATCACAATAGAAAAGGAATAACTTTATATGTAAATTTATAAGAGCAACTAATTTCCAGTCAGGATTTCACTGGTCCCTACACTAGGCATAGCCCGTCTCGTAACCAATAAGCTGCTTGTACTTCGCTTGTATGGCAAAAACCTGATTGGGTTCATACCTAAACCACTAGGCTATCTTGCCACCGGACTTCTTCCGGAAGCCTTATCTCTCGGTTAGGCAACGAAACTTTATAAAAGGATGACGAAATGCGGATGTGTACTAAACGCTATATAGTTAGACGTTAAGCTATCACTATATTTCGGACCGTGAATCCCGATACTAAATTTTGAAAACTATTTCTCAACTTCAGCAAAATGATTTACTTCTGTTAAGTAGTTTCATCGTACCTATTATGGAAATGGATCACCACTACCTCGTACACTCTAGAGACCTCATTCTGCACGAGAGTCATGTATCATGCTTTCTCTTTGATTTTTAGATTGCACGTTCTCAATTATTTAAAAAATATTCTTTCAATTAGCATAGATTTCAAGGCACAGTAAAATAAATTATTTCGTGACAAATCATTCCTATGATTATTTACCAAAAAAATTATATACCTGAACTCTTTTTATTAGGCAGTCGTGTATAAAAGCAGACATAGAATATTGTCTACGTCTACACCAAATAATTCTTCTTCTTAAATACATCGTTCGTTTCGTAGCACGATTGTTTCACATCATAAACAAAGGTCCACACATGAGCATTTCAAAGAGGTGTGACATTATGCAATTGAATATTGCATGTGACAAGCAGGCGAGATTGCGTCGCGGGCCATTGTCGGCGCGGCCCTAGAGACAGCGCGCCGGCGCCGCTACAACTATATCGTAACTTATATTTCGATATCGTAATGGAATAAAGTAGTAACTCTGCCATCAGCCAAACTTTCACCGCTCTAATATTCAGCAGTTAGTATTTACGCTAACTTATATTCGAATAAAAACGTTCATTAAATACTGCTCGATTCCATTTTGCAAAGGCTGTGTTTGAAAGTCCTTTCGTGACCGCGGCCGATTTTACCATAATAAAACAATAGAAAATTAAAATGTGAATATGAGGAAAATAAAATTCAATCTCAGTAAGTAAATATGCTGACTGTTTGCTTTATGATATGACTTAAAATAGGTAACAATCTAGTCAGTAAGTTATCCGCTTGTTAAAATAATTCTATGTTATTATATACCATTGAAGTACTAATCAGACAGACATAAATGAACAACAAATGGAGGGACAAGTAAATCAGTTTTTTCTGTTGCTTTTAGAGTATATTTTCTAGTAAGTAAATGTGCGTGTAATGGATCACGCTGAATTACAGAAAACATTTATCCTTTTCTCTCCAAACATTCGAAATGTAAAGTCTGTGAGCACCTTTTTGCATATTGCAGCTGATGCTCGGTTGGGTTCTCAGGTGCAGGGGTGTGTATATCTGAGTTGTAAAGAATTTCGTCTCATCTTCTTTAGATGCATATAAGATGGTTTTCTATTCTTAGTGATTTGGACAACACAGTTCATCAAAACACAACTGATTTTTCTGTAAGAAAAGATTTATTCTATTAATTTATTTGTAAGATTCACAATTAACAGTACGAGTTAAGTAGTAACAAGTAGTAACACACTTTACCTGTAAGAAAAAAAACGACATTTAATGCTATTATTCACAATGTCGATTCCTAAACCACAATTATATTGTTTCTTAAAGGCTTTCTTCTTTCTATTAACAAAATCAGTTTTAACAAATTGCTTTCTCATGTCAGCCCTTATTTATAGGTTACAATTCACCATAGTCTGTCACGATGACACTTGAACTTGATGCGCGGGATTATTTAAACCAAAGAAAGTTATACTTTTCTTTACATGCATTTCCATAACATTTAATTTGGCCTAGTGGATTAAGCAACATGATGACAATAATCACACCAGAATTTATACAGTTAATTTTGTCACGTTACGTGGCCGATGAAATTCAATTACGCTCAAAAATATTGTACGTTGCACGTTGCATATTCATGCCTTATATGTGTAGTTTCATGCAGTATAACAAGAATATAAATTTTTATGAAGTTATTTTACTGATTGGGGCTCGGTTCTCTGATTTGCAAGATGAATTTTCTCAAATCAAAGCGTTGGTTAATAAGGGCGCCCAAAGTTAATAGACTGTTATTTGTTTCTGTTTAGGTAAACCAGATCACGCTGGGTGGTATGGGGCTTATTATTAAATCGCGTGTTTGCAATGTCGGTAATTGGCTGGTGCAGTAATTAACCACTAAACAGTAGAGATAGCGTGTACGGCTCTCGCAAGACGGTGGAAGCTTAGAAACGTCGCACGCTTGTATCGCACAAATTGGATTCCTTCAAACATTATGCTGGAGCTATACACGCGCACACTGCAGTCAGCATTGTAATGCATGACATTACCGAATGTGCAAGCTGTGTCGCTAACATGATAGCCTAGCCGCTCAACCAATGTGCGAGGACAATTAACTTATGAATCAATAAGCTAGGGCCACGGACTTGTGCAGGATTCCTCGGATTACTTAGTGCTCTTAAGTCCTATACGTTTATTTAACAAGGATAAAACCTTTTTAATCATATGAACGAAAAATATAGCAACTAACGTCACCATACTCAGCTAAATTTGCACCAATAAACACAATACGACTACTAACGTACCATTAACTTAAGCAAATCGAGTCCCAACGAAAATAGTATTGTGCTGGGCTTAATGCGGTGCGAATCGGGCGGCGGAGGCGGCGACTAAGCGTCGTCAATATTCATGAGCCAACTTTAACTGCACTAGGGTCTCGGACTAGGCGTTTAAAACGACTATTACTATAATAGCGTCTCTGTTTGTGTACAGGATGTTGCAATTAATAATACCTGCAGCCGGAACTGAGGTGGGAATTTGCCATAGTCGTCAACAAGTCTCGTTTGCGGTGAGTAGGCGCGATTATCTAGGTATTGTGTACTGTTACAGTTCATTGTGGCAGATAATCTTCTGCTGTTTACCAGTTGTAGTTTATATCATATACGAATTATCACGCTACAGTTTAAATGCGTTTTACTTGCATTGAGTACAAAAACATTAATGCCCACCTAACCTTTCGAGATCCGAAGCTACTTATTTAGGCAATTGGTTGGAAACTCGTGAAAGTAAATAAGAAAAATTACAAAAACAAAACATCTTGATAGATATTTAAGCTGTTAAATAAGTTGACATATTTTTTTCTTGTATAATCTTACCCAGAAAAAGCCCACATTAAAAGCTTTGTGTTCCTACCTATTTCAACTGCACATGGCAGCAGCAAAAACGACTTAGAGCATATTTTCAATTAATTTTTTCAAACTTGTATGTTGCCACTGACGCCGAAGGTCTGTAACGATGTAGCATTTACACCCTCCTGATTACCCCTGTCCACGAGCGACCGGTGCTTTATGGGGTCGCATCACCTGGGACCTTGTTAACCCCAGGGATTGAGATTTCAACCCATAAAAGCACGAACTTTTTTTAACAGACCACAAAGTTCAAAGCATTTTGTAAGTGTAATTTTGTATATTTACTGTTCTGTGGCCGAACAATGCCTTTATTACATCTGGGATCGGATCCATTTTTTATCAGCCTACATACATTTAGGTTCCGGTATATTTGAGATGTTTGTTTGTCTTTAAAGTATAAAAGCGTATTTGCTTTATAGTATCGTGTATATAAAACGGTTCAAATAACTTGCCATCTCATCTTTTCTACATATAAAATTGATGAAGTGACCGCAATCTCTTAGTGGCAACATATAACACGCTCATCCCGAGAGTGTGGCCAAGTAGACGGTGTCACATCCCATCCCCCATGAACGAAGAATTTTTTAAAATATGTGAATGTGATAGCTGTTACTCGCACGATCTAGTGAAATATTTAATAACCGCATTTCCGTGCAGCGCCGCCAGCATTTTTGTCCCCTGATGGCATAACCTGATGATCTTATAACCTTTAAAAATTGTTTTAAATTCCTTCTTGGGTCTTTAATATTTAAGTAGATTAGTTTTCGGCTTAAATGAGAATACAGATGAGGCGGGACTTTAAAACACGATATAAATTTGTCGAGATTTTTTTGAAATGTAGATACTCGCGTCTATTATCACTAGGTATACTATGTTTTAAAGAAATAGCGACTTTCTGTCACAATTATTAACTACATTGAGTGTTCCTGAGATGATAATTAATACAGTATCAATGGAAAATAATACGTACGTACATTTAATCAGTCATGTCTATATACTCATAGTTATTTATCATAGTCTAACAAAATGTTTGTGTTTATATCATATATTATCGAGCATCTTGACCACTTATTTATATTGCTAAAGACTAGTATTCATAAATATTTTTTTATTGCACAAGAATCACGAAGTATTTCACAAAACTTCACTTCGCAAGAAACTTCTTTCTTAATAATGTAAAAACATTTACTACAGACTGGTGTTTCTATGTTTTAGGGGTTCCGTAGCTAAAATGGCAAAAACGGAACCTTTATGGTTTCGTCAAGTCAATCTGTTGGTCTGTTCGATGGCTTATCTTAAAGATTATTGGTTCACAAAACTGTAATTTTTCATTGATATACATATTAATTAAGCCAACAATAATACTTAAAAAAAAACACAGACAGAATAATTATCTTAAAAAAGATTATAGGGTAGGGTAGGGGTCCCCTACACGTAAAGTGAGGATGATTTTTTTTCTCGTCTACCCCATAGTGTGGAGTATTGTTGGATAGGTATTTTAAGAATATTGGGGGTGTTCGTAGGTGTTCGCAGACAATTTTTTTTTTATATATTTAGCTTTGAAGTGCTCATTGTTGTTAGAACCAAGTATCGTCGCCCCCCCCTCCATCCACCTAAATTGATTTTTCTATGACAGATAAGTAGGCTTTACAGGTTTTCGAGTAATAGTTGAGTTGACTAACCTCTTTAGGTCTATGGCTGTAGGTAATCGACATAAAAAAGTCCCCACACTGTGTACAGTGTACTTAAGAGTAGGGCTCTACTAACACTGGTTTCGAATAGGTGCGATGAAATTACCTTTATAAATTATATTGAATACCTACATAAGATATATCTTGGCCGATTTTAATTATAAACTTAAGCCTAGTCTTACCTGAAACTTTGCGTCTGTGACCGCCCACTAATTTATTTGCATTATTTTAGCAAAAGATTGCTAAGAGCTGTGAAGATGGAACTTGCCATGGAAGTCTGTAATACGTTAATACAAGCTTTACAGAGGACGTTACTCAGAGGCCCGAGTACGTTATCAAGAAATTTGTATGACGTTTGGAACAGCACTCGCCTGTGAGCGTATTTGGAACTAAAGTTTAGTACGAAGTCTCTCGATTTCGATACGATAACATTACGTTACGCAGGATTCGAATATTCGTACTCAGGTCTCAGTACCTATCACATTGATTGTTCTTATACAGACTAAAATTCCGTTCACAGGAAAACGCATACCTACAACACATTTTAGAAATAAATAAAATCGGCTCCCGAAGAAGCCCAAAGTTTATACATTCGGTAGTTTTGCGTGACTCGTTTAAATTGTTTCATTTTATTGCCTTACTTAAGTCATAAAATACAAATTCGCTTGAGTGATTTCATGTGCCTTTTTCTTCAGAGCCGTTCTGAATACTTAATGCAAAAAGCAACAAGTATAATAATAAACTTTCAGCAGATTCAACGTAAGTAAATCATCCGAATCAATTTATTCGCTAAATGATGACTACATAATGTACATCTGGTTATTCAACAAATAACGCTTGTTCTAACTTGCTCCTTTACTCTTAGTACTCTTCTATATAGAAAGAATAATGAAACAGTTCGGCAAAAATGGTTTCAAATTGAGTTTGATTGTTCTCAGATACGTACCTAAATAAACAGAGGTACTTTAACAAAACACTGATACATTGTTCAGTTCCAAAATAATCTGACATAATAAATACAATTTAAACCATCTTTAATTACTCCAGTAGTGGTATTATGGCATGTGTAAGTACGAAGCAATAACAATACATTCTGCGATGCTCCTCTCAAACTAGCGTCCTAGGACATTAAGTACCGAAGTAACAATATTTAAGTGCGGGTAGTGAACCGGCCCGAGCGCACTACACACTACCCTCCTAACCGTTACCTAAAGTGCTCCCGCCAACATTGACACCCCAATTACTCAACTTCTCGTTTACTGGTTTTTTTAAGTCCTGATTAAGTTGTCTGTGCCATAAAGAACTCAAAGTTTTTGATTATTTGTAATTTTAAGTAAGTTTTAAGCATGACATTTATTATTTTTATAGGTAATTTCCAGATTGGTATATCAATGCCTTGTAAGCAACCCTATGAACATACCTATTATTAAAACCAGGTTGATCGTCATGTACTTACATGACTATAGTGTATTTGTGGTTACTGAACGCAGAATGCATCATAGAGAACTTATAAGATACGTGTGCAGATAAAACATAATAAATGTATTGACCGCGCTCAGTCCACTTACAGAAAATATTTTTTTAGTGTTGTATAGTGATTTGATTCAGCTAATGTTATTTTGTGGTACATACAAAATACTTTATATTAACTTTGTGGAGTTGCAGCAACCATCTATTTGGGTAATAAAACCCTCCAAAATACATACATATAGAGAACAAAAACTGAAAATGGAGAGCTGTTTCATTTTAAGTAAAGCTAATTTCATTTCAAGTAGTTCGACTTCAGACTATTCATATATTTTTGACGAAAGTGAATTCATAATATAAGCAGTAGCAGCTGGCTTACACTTATTTAAAAATTCGCCTCCGTATGAAATCTATCAGATTAATTTGATTTTGAATAACGTTTAGAGACGCAATCAGCAATCTCGGGCTCCCTGAATTGTATTATTAGTTCGGTCACTTTATATTTGCTGTAATGACTGTGCCTACGTAGTCCTCATCCTACTTATTATAACGCACGCTTAGAATTAAAGTGACTCAATTCTAAATACATGATAAATCGGAATTAAACTTTGTAGGCTTAGATTTTAAATTCAATTTTGCAATATGTCATATTAAGAATTGAGTCACTTTAATTCTAAGCGTGCGATAAATGCGAAAATTTGTGATTCACTCAAACACATCCTCACCTAAGGAAGTCCTTATACTGAAACTGCTGAACGGATTTGGTTCAAATATGGAATGAAGACAACTTATACCATATAGTTCCAAGAAGTTTAAAATTACATTAAACTAAAGAACGGTTATATTGTAACTGGCAACAAAACGAAGACTCAATTTTATTAATATTTAATAAGACTACGAGCTCTTAAAGCTAGTGGTAAAAATATGTAGGAATATCGATTAAATTCACTAAACGACAAAGTTTTCTTCCTAAATCTAATAAGCAGTAATGACACAGAATAAACGAATAAAGTTACAGGTAAGAACGCTCAATAAAGAAGTAAGTAGGTATTATCTCAACATAAAAAGCTTTACAGGGGTCAATTCGTCGTTTCCAAATTAACTAAGCGAGAGGAGGAAATTCGCTTACAATTTGTGTTCGACAGTAAGCACAATTTGCAATCAGCAAAGCCTGTTCCCCGACTCTGCGACGTTGCTTAGTTTCGAGAATCATTAGCCGTATTATAACAATACTTGCCGTGCTTGTGGCACACTACGCTGACTCGAGTGAGGACCAAACTTTGTTGAGTGTTCCATTTAAGAACCTCGTGGAGCTGGTTCCTTAATAGACAATTATTGAAGAATTTGAGTAATTAACCATGAACTGTTACAGGCAAAAGATTAGCACACAAATTTTTGAGAGACAATGACTCATTTACCAACCTCACGGATAATTCAAGCATTGTGACCAAAACTGTTTAGCACAACCGGCGCCTTTCAATGTTAGAGCCAAACATTGAACTAAAACAAATGAAGTCGTTAGTTATTCAAAATGTTATCCAGTATTTAGGTATTGTCTGTGTGCCAGTAACGCAAAACCACAGAAGCTGTAGTAGTGCACCGCACCATGATTGCGGTAATCGCCGCACTGCATCTCCCAAAGCACGGCCCGACTTAGTATCTATGCTAATGACATTAACGGAACATACGTAGCGCGGACGTACTCGTGTACAAGTAATTTCTTGTAGAGAGTATGCTTTTCGAGTCGTATATTCTCCCCAACGAAATGCATCCTTTAGCTAGTTACTGGAATAAAATGTTAATTCAGTGTCGTAAAGCTAAATCTAGTCTGATCGCGAGTAGCTCCTTTTAATCGCTATTTTTCAACATTTATATACAGCACAAAGTAATCCTCTCCCCGGCTTAAGTTTGAGCTAGCTTACGCGGCTACGAAAGTCTTTATAGCAAAATAATATTATACAAAATATTTGAAGCTCGCTCCGAGATTGTTAAATATTCGTGAAATTCCTCTGTTATGCATATTCATAACCCAGAAATTGATGATTTCATTTTATGGTAACTAGCATGCTAGTCGGAAATTACTAAATCACAAACATTCATTTAATTGTTAATTCGTAAACGGTCGGCGAATCCTGTAAGTATAACGCGCTTGCCGTCGTCGGCCGGCGAACATGCCGTATTAATTAACCCATTCGAGCGTTAATCGTTACTAAAACCGGCTTGTAATATCTAGAAACTTTAGGCGATGCACGTACGCAAACAACAGATACGTAGATTAGATATGTCGGCTGTTTCAATTATTGTTAAATGGGTTTACGTGTTACCTTAACTAATTGCGGGACGGTTGGAGGTACGAGGCTGTGAGACAACGCCGACACGAGAATGTGTTTAAACGTTATTGTCCCAGTAACAGGTTTCCCAAATTAATCGGATTTAACACTATACATCACGAGCCCTTCCGGCCGTCGGGGCTTCCTGCGAGCTGCGCTCTCCGGAGCGCCGCGTGCGCCGGCTGTCAATCCGAACACGCCAAGAACACAAGCACGGCGCCTAATGCCCTTTGTCACCGCAATCCTCTTTGTTCATATTCATATTTGCATAAATATTATGAATCAATTAGTTTTGTTTGATCACCATAAACTACGCGGCGAACGGGCGCGCAGTTTCGCAACTACAGCTATCTATCTGAATTACTGCCGTGACAAATTGCTTTATGACGTATTTAACAATTGCTCATCTATACGTAGACTACGCTGAAGACGACTAATGAATTAAAAATTTCAACGGGTATGAGTTTCATTATAATTCAAAAGGATTAAACAGAAAATTTATATGTGTTGTGTTTGACGACCGGATGGCCTAGTGGTTAGCGACCCTGACTATGAAGCTTGAGGTCCCGGGCTCGAATCCCGGTCGGGGCAGATGTTTGTTCTCGGGTCTTGGATTTTTAATATGTACATAAATATGTATTTATCTATATAAGTATGTTTATCCGTTGTCTAGTACCCATAGTGGCTTTGCCTAGTTTGGGACTAAGTCAATTGGTGTCAATTTGTCCCATGATATTTAGTTATTTTATTTTGTTGAGTAGGTATACTTAGATAAAAGCAGCGGAGTTTAAAAAAGGTATAATACATATTCATGAGCGAGTACATCCGTTTGGTTATCTTCACACCCTGGTTGTTACAGAATGTCATTTCCGTCGCATTTTCTTCTGTTAGTATTCCATTAAAACTTTGCGGAAACTATCTTGCGTTGAGCTAATCGCGATAGCTCGCTTCTTGGAGCTTAGTTTCCACTCGCCCAACGTTTCTTTGACATCGTCAGAGTCTTAATGTCAACAATTATTTAATTAAATCCTAGAAACAAAAACGAGTGTACGTATGGAATTAAGTTGAAATTAAGTATCATTTTTACTCACCACAAGTGCTTGGAAAGGTAACGAGTACGATACGCACCTGATTTTGGGCACAAATTATTGTAAGTATTACTCGAACGAAATGCAATATATATTTGGAATAGTATATTTGGAAATGATTACCTGGCACATTTTGATTTAATTGCAAAGACTGTTGATTTAGTTTATATCGTCATTGAGTATAAAATTAATGTCATATAAAATTAAGCGCCGACTCATACCTATCTAATTTAAGGCAATCACGATAACGATAACGAGTGCGAGTGTTAGCAACCGATAGACAAATAGGTACAGAAAAAAACACAATAAATAAAACCGGGCAAGAGCTTGTCGGACACTCCCAGGATAGGGTTCCTAAGCCATTTCCAAAAAGCCCTGGCATAGATACCTAATTTAAAGGTATTTTCATCACACCTATTCGAAACCAGTGGTAGCAGAGCCCTACTCCAAAGCAAACTGTACGCAGTGTGGAGTCAATTTATAACGGTCACTGACATAGACACAGATAATTAACAATTACTCCCAAACCTGTAAAGCCTGCTTATATCTGATAGTTTTCCTTTTAAATTCACTATATGCAATACTGTTCTGATTTTTTCCTTATTTCCAAATATAACAGTTTCTCTGGTAGAGGGGGGGGGGGGACAGTGGACTCCAACAAAAATGAGCACTTCAAAGCTAAATATTTCGCAAACGAATAACTTTATCGAAAAATCATCTACGAGCATCCCTAATATTTTTGAAAGACCTATTCAACGATACCCAGCACTATGGGGTGGGCGAGAAATAAAAAAATCATCCCCACTTTACGTGTAGTGGGAGGACCCCAAAAAAAATTTTTTTTTACATTTTCATCCCAGCACTTTTTCGGCCTAATTAATATGTATATCTATGCAAAATTACAGCCTTCTAGTACCAATAGTCCCTGAGCTATGCCGCGGACAGACAGACAGACAGACAGACGGACATGACGAAACTGTAAGAGTTCCTTTTTGTAAATTTGGCTTCGGAACCCTAAAAAGCTGCCTGAAGGTTGTGTTCCAACCACTATCGATCCGTCATCAAAGCAGAACCTTAACTTCGAAGCTTTTAAATTATTTACGTGCCACATCGATATCACTGAATCTCGCTTTAACCTGGTAATAAATATATACGAACACGGGAATGCAATGGCGTGTAGCGCGTTCCAGCAGACAACATGCAACATTAGCTATTAGCATATGCTGCGGTGGGTTAAGTCGGTAAGAAGATGAATGTTTCTGAGGCGAAGTAGGTACTGCATTAGTGTAAAAGTACTTTTATATTACTTCAAGAGACACACTTGTTTTAAGAAAACTCTTCTCAATTACTGTAACGATATTGTGTAATTGTGCATTTATTTACCTGTGTTATACCTAATATTATTAATGGATCAAAATGTTTCATCCAAAAAAAACTATCACACCAAGTTTTATAAAGTAGGTATCTCTTGCCAGTAATTTTTAACGAATAAGAAGAGCCGTAAAAATGCACACTTGAATGCAGTTAGGGGCGCATTTTAACCTGTAACTGTATTAATGGTTTAAAAATGCGCACAACATTTCGGTTTAAAACATACTCCGACTCCGAGCATTATAAATGACCTGACAAAAGCACGCCATAATCTAACGCTACGCGACTTATTCGTTGTCGCAATTACCTATTTATCACGCAAACTTTTTTAGCGGCGGCAATTTTTCGCACCAATGTGTTTCCGAAGACGGAGCCTAGATCTATAACAGTACAATAAATTGCTAGTATTGGGCGGCGCCGGGTGTATGTAATGTGCGTGAGACCACAGCAAGTTTATATACAGGGCGGAGGTGAAAAACGTCCACGCCGTAACTCGAAAGGCAATAAGCAACGCGCCGTCCCGTAAAAACCTTTGTCACCGTCACCTACTTACGTAAGTATACGTTCCTACCTATTACGACCCGCTACATGTTCACACTGTGAATTTAATAATGCTTGCGTTTTGTTTTGTTAATGTTTTGAGATGACATTGTCGGCAAATAAATAATAAAAACTTACTAAGTGCCAGACCGACTTGGCCAGTTTTTATTAGGATTTTTTTAGGGTATTGTATTTCTTGTTTTATTTTAAAGTCCTCGCTATGATTATAATTACGTGGACTTAACTTTTATTCCTCATTTAATTTAAAGCAAACGTATGTGGCTTTTCGTTTACGCGAATCAAGGAGGTAAACGTTGCCTAATGCGGAGTAATCCGCATGCGATGCCTCGGCATTACAAGAGACAAAGCAGTAATTCCAAAGCATCCAGCCATATTAGATTAAATTCATTAAATTACAACTAACACGAGCTTAGGGACCAGCGAAGCATCGGCAATACCTGCGGTTGTTAAGTGCTAAGGTACAAGCTGGGTCTGTGTCTGGGTTGACCTTTGGGTCCTCCAACACCCATTTAGACTGCACTGAATGTTCTAACATGTTTCTGCCCGTTATTTCACTTCAATAGTAAACAAGTATATTTTTTTTAATCGTGAAAGCACGGCCATTATTTCTGTAGTGATTGGCGATGATTGTTAGAGTAAATATTTTCCTATAAAACTTTTGTGCAGATACAAATTAATGGATATGTAATTTCATGCGCAATTCAAATTAAAAGCTTGTTATTTTATTAATTGTCTTCCAAACCTATCAAAAGTAGCGAAACAATATCCTTACAATTATCTACGTATTTATTTTTATACAAACGCGCTTATAAAACTTTTAATAGGTAGCTCCAAAAGGTACCTACCTCTTTTATTTTACCTATTTTGTATGATTCATCTGTCTACTACTGAGAGTATTGCAATTTCTAAAGTACATACAGACACGACCTATCTTCAAAGTTTGAAGAACGTAGTAGCATACCTTTTTTTCTGAACCTAATCTATCCGCTTTTCGACCTACCGCATGGATTTGTCGAGTCTCAATCTCAGAATTTCACGGTTTCCTTGGTAAATTCCTGCGAACAAAATAAAATTGGGTGCTTTGATTCGCGATCTAATGGTTATCTGTCAGATTTACGGCAATAAATAGTAGGTTTTATTGGGGATAGGAACATTTCAGTGAATTATCTTCATGCTTCATTGCTTAAGATTACGTATCGTAATAACTTCTAAATCTACTAAAATTGACGTGGCAACTAGATAAATAGATAGAAAGAAGCAGGGCTGAACCAGTTATATGGCAATTGGTGGACCTTGCTGCTCTTCTGGGATACTTTCTTGCATCTATCATTATAGTTCCGTCTTGTCTTTAATGCTAGGTTGTTTAATTTGGCTCTTTTCCACGGCATTAAGAATTTCGCCAAGTCCATCAAGTTTGTCAAGGTTTAACCTTGCCACTTGATCCTGTTATTCTTCTTATAAAATTCTTACGCCATTTATTCTCTCAACATGACATGGAGTTTCAGTTATGTACACACAATTTTAATCACTTTTTAGGGTTCCGTACCTCAAAGGAAAAAAATCACTTTGTTGCCCATCTATCTGTTTGTCTGTCTGTCAAGACCCTTATTCTCTGGAACGCGTGAAGGTAGCATGCTGAAATTAATATCAACTTAAGCCAGCAGTCCCAAGAAGCTGTGAAAAAATCAAAAGGTTGTTTCTATATAAATTGCCGTAATACACTGTGAAAACCTAAAGGGTACTTCCAGTAGTCCTTTGTCAGTTGAAATTTGGTATGAAGGTAGCTCGTATAGCACAACCACTCAGATAATTCTCAAAATCTTATTTTTTTATGTCTGTCTGTAGATTTCACAGTTCAATATAAGATGACCTTACACTGCGTACATTTTGTTTAGGAGCAGGGCTCTGCTAACACTGGACAACTTAAAACATTGGAGAAAAGCGTTAAAATCTTTGTATATACGGAACTCTCGTGCGCGAGTCCGTCTCGCACTTGTCCGGTTTTTTTATACACAATGTTTTATAATTATAGGCTTGCGTTTGACCACAATCACGCCTGGATGGTAAGGGAAGATGAAGCACGCTTGCCTAGCAAATGCCCATTCACCCTTGACTTGAAAACGGCCAGATTACAGTGTTCAGGGAACACAGACGCAGGCAGGGAATTGCACTCCACAGGAAAATAACGTCACTGATTCAAAACGTCCGAGTCGCACTGTAATATCAGATGTTCATAATCTGAGCGTCTAGTGTGCTCGCCTACCAAGCCAAGAAATACGTCTCGATCGCGTTCGCGTTTAACAATTCTCATACTATTTGACACTTTAACGTAAACGTGATCGAGACGTATTTTGAGCTTTTTGATTACACTAAGGGCACTTAATTGCACTGAACATTATTTAGAAATCGTTATAAGCCCAAATTATCACGTAATTTGCTTTATTGTGCCTCTGCTCCTTGGCAACTGAGGAGATTAAAATATAATTAAAAGGCTTGTTGGGCGTATGTAAGTCTACCTAATATTCAGCTCTCACAGGCCATTTTGCTTCTGTGAAAGAAGTTATTAATCAGATATGCTTACTGGCTTCCATCTCGTATTTGGTAGGTACATAATAAATTGAATGGTAAGTATTAACTGTGTACCTGATTGAAAGTTCTAAGCGCTCTATTGATATGCCCATCGTTAAATGTATTTATGACTTATTTTCTATTGAGGCTTATTTTCCAATTTTCCTGAATGACCTATGGCCTCTCAAGCAGAGGGTCGTGCACGGGTTCGAGCCCCGGCTCGGTCGCACCTCTGAGTTTTTCGTAATTTATGTGCGAAATTACGTTTATATTTATCACTAGCTTTTCGGTGAAGGAAAACACCTTCAAGAAACCAGCACACTCCTTCGAAGCAATTCAATGTTGTGTGTGAAGTTTCCAATCCGCACTAGGCCCCAGTGGGAACTATAGCTCAAGCCCTCTCATTCTAAGGGGATGCCTGTGCCCAGCAGTGAGACGTACTCGTAAAACAAAGCTGATGATGACAAATTTGTAGGCAAAATGGTTTATTGCTTTGGACGTGTTACTCACTACGAAAATTGAATAGTCTAATTAGAATATATACCTACTGTACCATCGAGCGCACCTGTCAAAAGGACGCAAATAACAAAATGTTGATATTATCCCCGTTTTGCGAAAAATATTAAAATGGTAGCTAAACTGTTTTGTAACATTAATGTATCGTGCGGGCGGCACCGTATAGTTAAAACATGAGAGAAGCCTGAATGAATAATGGTCTGTCCTTGGCTCCGCTGAAATATTCGTTTTAAGTCAGCTGCGGTGCCTAAACGTTTGCCAAGTTGCGCTGGCTGAGCCACGTAAACGATTCGATTTGCCAATATATCACGGGAGCACACCTGAACTGTTATAACAAAAAAGCCGATTGCAATTGTTTTGCGTCCGTTTTATGGCCTCTTCATTGTAACTCTGTAACTCTCATTTTGTCATGAATGAGTGTATAAAGTGTGAGCGGAATAAATGAAATACTTCAGTGTTCACACAATGCACCGGTGTTAAGGTAGCGTCAATTTGTTCTTTTTGTGTTTTAAGGTCCGTTTTGATTAGGTTAAAATAAATCTAATAAGCCATACAATTTGAGATAAATACCGGGATTCATCTAACTATGCCAGCCTGTACTAATGATGGAATACAACTACTCCTAAATTTAGGTAAGTCTTAGGAGAGTTTAAAAACAAATTACCTGCTTTGAAGCCAAATCAAATACCAGTCGCGCTTCTAATCGTTTATGAAATATTTACTACTTACGTGTTTAGGGGGCTATCTAAATTCTGAATCTTAAACAAAGCGTGTCTTGTCGCCAGCTGTGAAACACCGCCTGCGCATGTTATGTTATCGTTCATGAATAACAACACTCGTTTATAGAATATTCATGCTATGCACACGCTTGCCGCGCATATCTTACCATCTCGGTATGAAGCGCGTAGAGCTAGCTACGAGACCTGCTACGACGTAGCATCGTAGCACCGTAGCACGCGTTATCCCAATTTGTGTATCTTATAAATTGGTAATACCTTTGTAAAGACAGCTTGGATATTGTACAGGTAACTTTTGTACATGTATGTGTGGATTGGTGATAGAATTAATCTATGCTATCAGCTTATAAGTGATTAATACATTTTGGCGTTGAAACCACGAAAACGTGTTGTATGTCAAATTGTAGAAGTGTAAGTATTTCCAGAACGGTACGGCCTGGCACGAGCACAAAATAAAAACGCCTTCTAAGTTAAATAAAAGAACTGTTTGAAATCAAGGCCGTGGCCTCTGCGCTTCGTAGTATTATCGCGAACAGAAAACAACATAAATAGGTAGCTACGTAACTAGTGGCTCTATGAGTAGTTTAGGTGTCGAGGCCTCTTTGGAATATTTTTGGTAATAAAGTAATAAACATTGTCAATATATTTGTTTATTTACGTACAGTTTTTACACAAATAGTTTTTATGTCAATCGTGGTGTAGAGGTTTGGCACACGACCCGGAGTGTCGAGGATCCGGGTTCGATTCCCGGGGTTGGCATTTTTCTGTTTTTTTTTCTGTGTATTCATGTTTCAGTGAGTTTATTACGATGAGTTTATGAAACGACCAATAGCCTAGTGGTTAGAGACCCTGACTAAGAAGCTTGAGGTCCCGGGTTCGAATCCCAATAAATACAAATATATGTTCTCGGGTCATGGATGTTTAATATGTATATAAGTATGTATTTATCTATATAAGTACGTTTATCCGTTTTGGGACTAGGTCAATTGGTGTCAATTTGTCCCGTGATATTTATTTATTTGTTAAAAAATATGATAAATAGTTATGTTTAGTACCGTGTATGATTAAGAATGTGGGCAAAAACAGCGCCGGTTCCTCACAAGCGCCGGCCTGCATAGTTGCTGATAGCGACGAACATGAGCCGAAGCTTAAAAATGCAGACTAACATGGCATAATATGCATCTCTGTCGCAAATACTTTAATGCAGAAGCGGTTTCAAAAAACATTTTTTATATTATATAAAATGCCATGTTCCGTAAGTTGTATTTATTAATTGCAAAATTTCTGGATAGAGTACATAGGTATGTCGTTAAAAATTATACCTACGCGTACATTATTCCGAACGTAAATAGTAAACAAATTTAGTTCAACGAAGCCTTCAAAACTGATGTTAATCAGCAAGTGAAAATATTATTTTGGACCAAACGTAGGTTGTTTTAAGAGCTAATGAAAATTTCGTTTGGAGGGCACAGTATTGTGGTCAGGAAATTGAAAGGGCGGTCGGAAAACTTGATTTACAGCAAAGTGCCTGAGAAAAGGGATGTTTTATTATGAAAATTATCTTCGGGGCTGCGAGGGTTTGCTCGTAGTGGCCGCTCGTATGTTATGATAATAATTTAGGAACAAGTAAGTGGGCATGTAACAAATATTGTGGCAACGATATACTATGAGACTCCAATTTCATAACTAAATTACGGCATGATTCGCATTGATAACAGTATCGAACGTTATTTCAGCCGAAACGGTTATTTGATTCCTACACCGATTTGAAATAACTAGTTCCGTAATCAAAGATACAACGGATTTAATATTTTGAACAATTGACCAACTGAACCACGGATTAATGATGACTAAACCACTTTATCGATTATTCACGATGCCCAACGATACTCGTTACTAATTTACCATATAAACTATGTGACCATTTAGATGATAACCCAATTGTAATGACTGTTTTTTTTATTAGCCTATAAATGGTGTCCCGCTGCTGGGCAAAGACATCCTCTGTCTCCTTCCGCCCATTTCTGGTTTAGGGCATCGCTGTTTAATATTAACAATTATTAGTCACGAGTGCCATGAGTTAAAAAATATATGAAAATTTAATTACAACGGAAACGTGAAAACTCTTGCAGACATTTAGCAAGACCAAACTCCGCTTTTAATTCATACAGTTCCCCAGCTACACTTGGCCTAGCTTTATTTTATATCTCGTACTAATTGCGATCGTGCCTCTCCAACTCTCTGAGTGTAATCGAAAGCCAAAATCTTTAGAAACTAATGCAAATCAGTGAATACGTAGAAATATCAGCGCCAACTATCAAGTTCTGTTATAACTGTTGGAACACTTCAATCGCACAACAAACAACGATGCCGAGCCGCAATTGATACCATAATTTAGTATCGTAATTAGTGACAAAATATACTGCGGTTTGATAACTAAGGATAACCATCAAACAATTTCGAAAACTAAAATAAGCTAACTTGCGGGCAATAGTATGAGCATAATACCTATACTTTAGAACTGATGGAATTTATCTATTTAAGTAGGTATGTTATGGATTACATGCAGTAAATAAGTTGATATCCTCAAAGTATTATGCCTGCCCACATGATGTATGGTTTTTATATTAATATTCTCTGTTAAATGCGGGTGTAAGTGTTAATGTAAACAAACTAACTCACAAAATACACAGTTGTGGAGGTTAAAAGTAAATTCTCAAAACTTAACAGCGTCGGCTTTGGAGATAATGTTATTCAAACAACTAAATCCCACACTATTAAACTACGTTAGGCATTCGTCAAAACGGATCACAATTAATCACGTCAAGATGTTTACCCTCATCCTCAGTCTCTACGAGAATTATCGAGTCGAGATAAAGAGGAGAGTCGCGCTCGTGCCACTCATCCCATTTTAATAGAATCCGTTTGAGAATCGCCTGAACTTAACAGTGTTAGAATAGACTAAACACTTAGCTACTCAAACTAATCAATTTATAATCGATCAATGCAAATTAGGAGGCCCCTGATCGTTCGTTCGCGCCGAAGAGCCTTCTAACCTCTTCAGCTCGGCGCGGCGGCGCCTCGCAGCGCGCTGCTTTATTCCCAAGTTAATCTTGAACTAGATTATACAGGATGAAATAAGGATTAAGCCCCAGTCTTGTAACTCCTGTAAACCTTGTTTCTCACAGGTAATACAGCTACCTAGTTCCATAAATATTTAAAAGTTACCCCGCAAGTGCAAACATCACTTTTCAATTTATTAAACATTTACCGAGCTAAATGTTTTTATATGTACGCCGCGCATGAACCATCGAAAACATCAACGGACGTAAAAACGCGGGCAGACTACATTTTTTATTTAGCCCCTGAAAGGAATGGGATGTAAAAGAGTGTCCGAATCCGAAATGTTGCAGCGTCTCCATTAACACTTAGGTATAGTTTTTAAACCGGAAGTCGTTAGTAATAAGCGGTTTGGTGCTCGGATTTGTTTTTATTTGACCGGTGTAGTTACCTACGTTTTATTAAATTGAGTAAATACGCTTTGCTTTATGAATGCACCCATTTAACGTTAGTGACATAAAGTAAATTCGTTTTCGAACAAAAATGGCGTTCAATTATTTTGCAAGCAAAATGTGCAGCGTACCCCACCTCAACCAGATATTGCAGATCCAAGCTGTTTCTGACGGGTATTGTGCTGTGGTGAACTCTGTAAATTGCTTTTTATGTCGAAAAATATTTTAATCTGATTGGTGGTCTATAAACAATTAAGTGTGGCTTTCGCATAATTCAAACGCTTAAAGTATATAGGATACTAGTACAATTTAGTAAATATGTAGCAGTAGTATTATACAACTATAATAATAGTAATAGTAGTAGTGTGTGTGTGTGTGTGTGTGTCTAGCTCGTAAATGCAAATTTATTCATTTAAGGTATAAAATCTGAAGCAGGTTTTATTGTCTTTATTGTCCGTTTATTTTTATTGAAACCAAAGCGGCGCTATAAAAATAATAACATGACGGCAAAGAAGTCTTTACGTTTTTATCACGAAATGAATTAATTGCAGAGCTGCGATGAATTTTAACTTCCAGTCGGGTGTTCTTTGCAATTTCGTATTCAAACTGAGCAACTCAGTGCGGTTAAGAATTGATTTACGTAACCTATTATGTTTAGGTATTATTACTGTTCTATGTTAATGTGCGACCGTTTGAATATAACAAGAATGGGCTCTGTCTAATGTAAATACAGCAATTGTATAGCGACGCGACGCGTCAGTAGATTGCACAAAAAATCGGAAGAATTTTCAAGTCCGGGGTGGTGACAGTGTAAACCAATGCAATGGTAAGTAAATATAAGGAGTTGACGGCGAGGGCTGCAACTCCAACAAGACGCTGCTCATTTAAAGAGTTGTGTAACTCGCTGCAGAAGTTTATCTTGGAGCGCAGCACAAGGCGCACGCTGCAAGCCCCAACGCTTAAACTTTATAGTTTAGCTGAGAACCCGCATTTAATTTCAACAGAATGTCAATTGCCTCTTGAAATATACTTGAAAATAAAAAAGATGCATTTCACTGGTCTCATCAGCGCGGCCTACTGTTTCCTTTGTGATAATTACAGGCGCGTAATAAATTCGAAGGGGAATGAAGAATAAATATTTGCTGCCAGCTTGTACCGCTCCTGTTAAGCAACCGGTTGTGGTCAAGATAAGGCACAGAGTGTTGGTTTTTAGGATCAGGTTTTAAATTGCCGAGACTAATTGTTGCTTTAGCGGCGTTTCGCGTGGAAAAAGATAAAGAAAATAAACAAAGGTTTTGTTATTTTCCAGTGAAAGCCTTTCGTGACAAGGGTCGCTCGGTGTTGTTCAGCATTGAAATGAAATGAGAGATAAAACTAAATTAAATGCTAATTGGGAGATTCAGCACCATCCCGCGACCGGATCCGATCCCACCGTTCGCTGGCGCAGCGGTTTTCCGCTGATTAATAAGTTGCAATGTTGCGTAAGCAATATGCCACGTAATACCTTTCAATATTTATTGAAAATGTGATTTACAAGTTCATTGAAACGAAGTTAATTACGATACTACTATTATTACTGTCATACGTACGCTATTTAATGGTTTAATATTAGTAAAGTCATAAATAGGTGAGAACTGATATTGCTTCAGGGTAAATACGACGCTGAGCCTTTTCGTTCGTGTAATAACGGGTAGCTGAGAGGAGTTTTTCCCGTTTATTGGGCCGTTAGGATATAATTTCATCTCGTGTTTATGACATCATAAAAAGTTTGCAGCGCTGATACAACCACTGTCAATTACCGGCCCCCTCGTCTCCCTTGCGACTTTTTCATTTTGACATTTCACCTTTTCACTTAATGATATTTTAATACTTATGAGTTATCGATTGATTTTGTTGTTTGCTTTGCTATTGGTGAGAATAACAATAAACGGTGCGTTTCGATAGAAATGTTTGAAAATAGAACGCAGTGCAAACAATGTTCTAACTGAACTTTAGGCTATATTTTTAAATCGGAACTAGAATTGGAGCTGGGGCTCGTAATAACTACCCCGGTTTTCAAACTTTTTTTGCATGGATATTGTAGAAACAATTGAGTTTTACTTGTACATTATAATATATAGGTATCGGACTTTATCCCCGGAGAGTCGCGGCCTGTGTCCCGCCGACAATTTACCTGATCCGAAGCGTGATTGATGACCAAATAACATCTTCTCATTATTATGGCTCGTCGTTACACGTCATAACACGTCCTTTGTGAAACCTGTTCTATTATTAGAAAAAGCCGCTATTTAAGTTTCCTGAACCCGTATTATTTGCAAGGCAAGTGAATGTAAAATTGAAATATTTACGTAGGAAGATAGGCAGTTTATAGCTTAATTTATATTCTTCGACACCACACTATTATATTATATAAGCCATCACTCACTTGTGTTCTAACTGATCTAGTTTAATATTGGCTTGAGAAAATTGATTTTTAAAGTTTAGTTGGAATGTCGTGGTTTCTAAAACAAAATACGAGTGTAAAAATGTTACTGAAACGAGATACCTACTATGTTTTTATGGCACTAACAGAAAAAAAAATGTTAATACGAATCAATTTAAAAGTAAAATACAGTAAAATTGTATAATGTTATAAATAAAAATGTAGACACTTAGATGAATTTTGACGACCGAATAGCCTAGTGGTTAGAAACCCTGACTATGAAGCTTGAGGTCCCGGGTTCAAATCCCGGTCGGGACAGATGTTTGTATGATGAATACGAACATTTGTCATCATCATCATCATCATCATCATCATCATCATCATCATTTATTTAGCAAACATGTACATTAGTCTTAGAACTAATCATACATGGACCCTGGTAGGGTATAGCTACAGTAAAAACTTACTTATATCTACTTATATACATATTCATCTACTTTATAAGTATTTCTAATATTTTCTCCAACTTAACATATATGCATGGTATGGCACAGTTCACTTAATAAACTAACTTACTTAACCTTATACTAAAGTAAGCTTTCAATTTCCTATTTGTCTGTAACATTAAATAAGTATTTATTTATTTATACATAAGTATAAGTATTTATTTATTTATACATAAGCATAAGTATTTATTTATACATAAGTATAAGTATTATGTTTATTGATAATTTTTATATATTATTATGTCATATATATTTTCTTTATTCTTCCATGTATTCCGTAATCGAATAATAACATTTGTCTAAAAGCATTTTTCGAAGTTTATCTATAAATATTTTATCACTTTGTATGTTTTTGATGTCTAATGGTAATTTGTTATAAATATTAATTGATCTGTAGTAAGGGCTGTTTTTGTTAATTTCTAGTATTGGTTCAGGGAGGACAAGTTTATCGACGGGCACTTTTAGAAAACTTGTATAAATGTAGGTTTTTCCTGACAAATGTAGCAACTTCTAGGATATATAGGGATGGGAGGGTCAATATTTTAAGATTTTTAAACTGTGGTTTGCAACTGTTTGGTTGACGTATATTAGCGAGAATCCTCAGACACTTCTTCTGCATTATAAAGAGCTGGTGCGCGTCGGTGCTATGCCCCCACAGCAGCAGCCCGTAGCGTAGCCAGGCGGCCGTGTGTGCGAGGTATGCTGCCAGTGCGCAAGCAGTGTTGGTATTGGCCTTGAGGATGCTTAGTGCATATACAAATTGGGATAACATGGATTTAAATTTCTCAATATGTTTTTTCCAGTCTAAATGACTGTCTATGGTAATCCCTAGTAGTGTACATTCTTCAACTTCCTTTAAGTTAAGTTTGTTTAGTACGGTATTTAAATTAACAGGTTGTTTTAGTCTTGGTCTAAATTGGATGAGTTTAGTTTTGCTGTTGTTAGTTATAAGGTTATGGTCCTGAAGCCAATCAGTTACGGTTTGATAAGTGTCCGGAATTATTGAGTTACTGTCGTAGTCATTAGTACATTTGAATAAGACTGAAATATTGTCAGCAAAGAGGACACGTTTGTGTTGGGTTACTTGTGGGAGGTCATTAATATATGTATATAAGAAATAATACACATCCTAAAACACTTCTCTGTGGGATTGAACTATCCATGTTTACTATTTCAGATTTAAATATTTGCATCTGCCCGGTCTCATCATTAATATGTTCAATTTCAACGTACTGCTTTCGCTGGTGAAGATATGATTTCATCCAGCCTAGTGCTTTACCACGGATACCTATTGCATTCAGCTTATTTAGTAAAATTCTATGTGAAACTCTGTCGTACGCCTTGGACATATCCAACAGTAGTCCTACGGCATAATTTTTGTTTTTTATATATTCTAAGCTTTCTTGTATGTAATTATATATTGCTAGGGTTGTCGAGTGTTTTTTCCGGAATCCATGTTGGTTTTCATCAAGTAATTTATATTTTTCAAGGAAGTTATAGATACGGTTTGACATACATTTTTCAAAAATGTTTGACGTAACCGGGAGAAGAGAGATGGGTCTATACTCGCTTGGATCGTCTAATTTTCCTGTTTTTTTAGGAATTGGCCTTAATTTTGCAATTTTTAATTTATCCGGAAAAATGCATTCGTCAAACGATTGGTTTATTAATTGTGTAATAGGTGTAGTGAGTTCATCGACACAGGCTTATTCTCGGGTCTTGGATGTTTAATATGTATACAAGTATGTATTTATCTATATAAGTATGTTATCCGTCGTCTAATACCAGGCGTTGCCTAGTTTGGGACTCGGTAATTTTTTGTCAATTTGTCCCATGATATTTATATTTATTTTATTTACTAAAGTTGACACGAATGGATTGAACGACCAAAGACTTTTTCCGTATGTGTGTCAAGCGTAATCAAATAGGTGACATAGATATTTCTTCACTCATTCAATTAATTCGTCTAGTAAATTAGTCTCCTCTATCTAACAAAAAATCACTGATTGATCCACTAATGAAAATAGAACACGTAATTGAAGTTACGGAATACACGAAGGGCAGATTTTCATTTGACGGAAAAAATATTATGAATACCATGATTTCAAAATTGAAGGCGAAAGGAGTTTTGAAATAGGAAAATTCCAGTGAACCAGAGATTGGCCGGTTCGTATAAATTAATTTCGCCCTGACCCGTGTATTAATATTCAGAGCACTCTCGAAGTTCGCTCTAACTGCGAGCGGAAATACTCAAATTTATTAATTTTAGTAGCGTCTCTTCCCACGGGCCTCGATGCTTTTACTAACATGTCATTCCTTTTAAATGCTTGATTTTTTATATAAATCTCTGCAAAGTTCATTTGGTAATCAGATTAGTTACAAAATAGTGCATACATTGTGCAAAAAAGCACGCGTTGGATTGGAGTATACAATACGTAAGTAGTTTACGGGTGAAATTGAAATGAAGAAAAAAGGGACTTGGAAATTTAATGTTAATATCTAACACAACAGTATCAACCTAACAAATAAAAATATGTAGAGAGCATTTCAAATTCAAATAATTTATTGCAGACCGGGGTCCATAGATTGTAGTAATACATAAGTCTCTTTTTCATTAGATCGGCATTGATATTAGATCCTCAAAGTTGCGTTGTGTGGATAATCATTAAGCTTTTTGAATATTTAACGTGTTTTTGTAGAGTAACGCTAATTAAATTACTCGGAGTGATTCTCCGGAGCTAATTTCTTAAGTTAAATTTAATACGTTTACTTGTCTCATTAAGGGAAAAGCCTATCTGACAGCTCGAGTCAGACCATTGCCATCAAAAGCCGGATCTTGATTGATTAACAAAAACGATTAATATGACATCCAAAGTATCTATGCATAATTAATAGACCTGATATTTGTATTTTTTTAAACAGGTAAATATTTACTATCTTCTATCATTTCCTCAAAGCAGGTATCCCAAGAGGATTTCCGTAACGAATTTTATTCTAAATGCATAATAATTAACGTAATTATGAAGAACAAACTTGCCTAATTGCGCTAGCTAGATGAATGCTATTAAGTCATCTCAAAAACTAGTGCTGTTATTTTAGCATTTTTCATGACAAAAGATAAAATAGTACGCGGCAAATACGTACTGCCGCCCGGAAGCGGTATTCCCCGATAAATTATGGACACATTAGGTTACCTTCGAGTGTACATATTGCATAATACCAAGTAGGTAATACCAAGTAGGCTAGAGTAGTGTGATACATTTGGTCTCACGCATTCGAGATTATTGCGGCGGTCCGGGCAATGTACCTACCTCACTCAAAGCGACTGGACATAAGAGATGTAATTACATCTGCTCTCGTAGCAGGACTATCTGAGGTTAACAAGTACACAGCATGAATTCTGTAACTACAGCACAACGTTATCAATTACATCTTGGACTTTCATTATCCTCAATTATTATGATTGCACTTTAATAGCTTATGCTTATAATAATAATAATAATTTTATTGACTTTCTCCACCACCAAGTAAATTACAAAATTAATAGTCTCATATTATAGGTACACTATAAAATTACAGACCCGTGTGGAGGAGACTGGTGCCCGAACTAGGGAGACCCTGTGTGTCAGGTCACCAGTTCTCCGACCCTCAGATGCCCACAATACTAGTTATGAACTATATTTACTTAAACACTTTCTAGTTATAAGGAAAGATGAATAGAAAATAATCTAATCTAAGTGCGCGTGTGTTTGTGTGTGTGTATGTGTGTAAGTGAGTGGGTGAGTACGTACGAGCATTGGTAGTGATAAAATATAATTAGGATAAGTTGTAATAATACTTTGTCAGCACCGATTTATCGTAGAGGTTACGAGATCGGTATTAGTAATTTTTCAGTTTCAGCATAGTCTAAGTCTTGAAGCCATTTTGTAACAATAATCTTGCAGCGATATCTAGGTAGAGGATAAATAGTGAGGGTAGTATTAAGTTTCTTGTAGAGGAATCCCCCCAAGAAGCAGAAGATTATGAGCAATGCTTCGTGTGCTCTTACACAAGTGCCATTCCACCATTGAACATAAAACATTTCTAAATGTTGCAGTACACATAAATATTGAGTGAAATAAACATATTATTGACATTTTCTACTCCTGTACTTTAATCTGTGAATTATGATTTCACCAACAATAACAAAGGCACTGTTTGACCTACGGCCTCTCATGCAGAGGGTCGTGAGTTCAAACCCCGGCTCGCACCTCTGAATTTTTCGGAATTTATGTGCGAAATTGCATTTGTAATTTATCATGAGCTTTTCGGTGAAGGAAAACATCGTGAGGAAACCTGCACACCCCTGCGATGCAATTCAATGGTTTGTGTGAATTTCCCAATCCGCACTGGGCCCGCGTGGGAACTAAACCCCAAGCCCTCTCAATCTGAGAGGAGGCCTGTGCCCAGCAGTGGGACGTAAATAGGCTGATGTTGATAAATAAAGCCACTCTTGTCAGTGAATAATCAAGTCTTTTATTTATGGTATCGCTACTGAACTTTAAACATTTCACTAAAGTTTTGTAGATCGAACTATGATGATTCTATGTAATTTGGCCGCGAAAATCACGAAATCAACCTTATCACGGCAGAATTATTTGAAAAATAAAACGTACATCCCTGACATTGTTTTGTGACAAAAGTATCAAATTCTCACCCGCCATCTTGGATCCAAAAAAGTAAAATTTGAGCTCCAGCGTGCCAAAGTACATAAAAAAAAATAGTGACCTACCCAATAAACTACATAGCAAATAACAGTTCAAACATTATTCATATCCGTTCGAAATATATATACATTATGTTTAATTAATGCATAGCAAATGTTACAAAATGTTATTAGAATACTTATATAAAACGTTTTGATTTTTCTACTCGTAGAAAAAGTATTGTACACAATGATTGCATAATTAGGTCTTAAGGTCTTACAATTTCTGGACAAAATCCAGAGATACAGAGATTTTTGTTGAATAATTACTCGTTCAATTTCCACTTTCTAAAAGGGACAATCGTTATATTTTATGTATCGTGTTGAATGAAAGCGTTTGTGAGTTAAAGGTCTTAGAGTAATTTGGATTGGCGCGGGTGGGCAGGTCGATGGAGTCTGCCGTGTCTCGACCGTCATAATATGCCTCAGGGGACTGGGCCGCGGCCGTCCCCTGCCTACACTACCTTCGCCCTTACATAGCGCGTAGGTACTTAGGTATACTAGTTTCAGGGTTTAAGAAAGTACTTCCCTGTTTATCTGCACAGTGATCACTTTTCTCATTAGGACTTTTGTTTCGTAACCGATAATTACGGGACGCTACTTGAGTTTAGAGAGAGCGAATAAAAAAAACAAAATTAAATAAACACTTCGCTTCTACATACTCGTTCTCAAAGTAGACGCATTGGAAATTCCATTTGGTGATACTGCGTAGAATTGCTAAATTCTAATTTTTCTTCGCAAACCTCTTTAATTCAGTACAAACACAATTAAAATGGAAATCCTTCTCAAAAGCGACGACGGAAGCGAACAAAATACAAAGAACAATATCTGAAACTTTATTCATCTCTTCACGTGAAATTGCTATTGATTTTAACCTACCCTTTTTCTAGCTAAAGTACATCCACTGTATATCTACTGCCACTGAATCTTCTTTAGTATACAGCTACGTTTTCGGGAAAACTGTTTCTATTTGGCGAGCATCAGGTGTCCTTCGCAATTCCATCGTCAACGGATTAGTCCATCTTACTTATCTGTATAAATCTCCGAATTCTCTTAGGAAAGAAGAACTAACATTGCTCACCTAAGTCGTTTGAAAATATACCTATGTTAAGTTTTTTAAATCAGTACAAGTATCAACTTGATTACTTATCTTCAATAGCAATTTACTCAAACCAGTTGTCACAGCATGTTCCTCGTTACTTATTTAGAATAATGTTTCCTTAATACAATCGATAACAGAAAGCAGACATCGTTAAATAATGATGAACGATCAAGGTAATTCGTCAGAAACGACACTCTAATTCATACCCCTTACCGTGATGGGCCGTGATTGTTTATTACACACGACGCCGCAATGATATTATTACGTAATTCGTACCATTATTAAGTTAGTGATGGCAGATGTCGTTAGTAAATTATGTTTATCCGACAGGACACAGCTGTACGCGGGCGGTACTTAATCCTTCTCATACGAGGCAACAGACAACTTGGAGAATACTATGTCAAAGAGAAATATGAGTAATGATAGTGGCTTACCGCCGCTGCTCGCCCACGCACGCGCGGTCCCGCACAGGTGTCGACATGCGAGTCGACTACTGCCTATAATACCTGCGAGCACGCGTCAGGGGTGACACTATGAATAAGGTGTCAAGTTACATATTCCTCATGAAAGGAGTAAATTTGTTACTAATACGCTACATGTAAGACAGGAGAACTTGTACAATTAAATCTATTTACCAACATTAGGTAACCACATGAAAAAATCTATAACAAATAACAGAGAGTGAGATGATTGACCAAGATAACGGCAAAACTGTCCTTTCCTTGTAGCTCCCAAGCATCGATTACACGTCAAAGTTGAAATATGTCCCCTTAAATCATAGCTAATGGTGAATACGAGTATTCTACTTCGAAATTTATTGAATATTAGTAAAATATATCAAAAAGACAGACTGCATAAGTCGCTTTAATAGTTCCTTTAAAAACTGTGCTTAAAGTTACAGTGAGAGCCGCTTTTAAGGAAGCGAGCTTATGTTTAAAAGTTAAATGTGATAGTTGCAGCTTACAGTTTGAAGAACGAGTTCTTCCTCGATATTATGTACCATATTAAAGAGTCTGTTAACGGAGCTCGTTATCGAGTTCATCGGTAGACGCCAAGTTTGTAATTAAGTACTAATAATAATACGCTGCAGAGTATGCCATGGACTGCTAATTATGAACAGCACTTAATCTGCTAGTATTATTAATTACGTTATTTATGGATAAGCCTTTAAATTACTAGCAACACTATAACTATGGTTACGTGACTTCAATATTTTTTAAATAAGAATTAAGTAAAATGTCTTCCGCAGCACTTATTTATTTAGTTTAAGTAAGGAGCTTCAGATAGATAACAGCGAGGAAATAGCAATTTTCCTCGCTAGTAATTTGTGTCTTGCACGCCATCTTTCCATTATCCAATATCAATATTGTTTTGTCTTCATCGCTCCGAAATAGAACATTGAAACTACACTAATGACATTATTGCATGGCTTTGTGGAAAAATCGTTTTGTAGGAAACATCTGTGGTAAGGTAGCTTCAAGGTAGAGCTCGTGCAAAACACGTATGGTTGCATGCCTTACGAGTTTTACGAACATTTATTTATTATTTAAGCCGCGGTTTCACTCGGACGAAAAAAATAATTGATGAAAGTGCGCCTATTTTCTAACTAAACAACCTACACAGTTCCGTAGTAAAACAAAAACAGTTAAAAATTGCAAAAGATGAGCATAAACTGACTCGCTTTTTCAGTGTATGATAATTATTCGGTCAATTCGGGTCAATTTATATCGGTCATTGACATAGACACGCATATTTAACTATTACTCCCAAACCTGTAAAGCCTGTTTATCTCTGATAGTTTACCTTTTAAATTCACTATGATGCACTACTGCTCTGATTTTTTTCACATTTCCAGATATAACAGTGAGTGGGTGAGGGGGGAGGGGGGGGGGGGGACAATGGACTCCAACAAAAATGAGCACTTCAAAGCTAAATATTTCGCAAACGAATATCTTTATCGAAAAATGATCTTAGAGCACCCCCAATATTTTTTAAAAGACCTATTCAACAATACCCCATACTATGGGGTAGGCGAGAAATAAAAAACTCACTTTACGTGTAGGGGAGTTACCCCAAAAAAAAATATTTTTTCCAGATTTTATCCCTTTTTTTTGGCAGAATTAATACGTATATCTATACAAAATTACAGCTTTCTAGTACAGCAGTCTCTGAACTATGCTGCGGACAGGCAGACAGACAGACAGACAGACAGACAGACAGACAGGCAGACAGACGGACATGATGAAACTATAAGGGTTCCTTTTTGCCATTTTGGCTTCGGAACCCTAAAAGCCGCCCAAGTGCGAGTCGGACTCGCGTACAGAGGGTTCCGTACAAATTTGTACGTCTATTTTGGGAATCGAGTCTCGAAGGTTTTTCCCGCTTTTAATTAGTGTTTTAAAATATCTAGTATTAGCAGAGCCCTACTCCTAAGTATTTATAATAATCATAATCATCTTTATTTGCATAAAAAAAGGTACAGTAACATTTCGGATATTGAACATGTTTTTTTGCTAAATATTAGGTAGCATATTTTTAAAAGACCTCTTAATTGATACACCCCCACTTTTGGGGTATAGACGAAAAAAAATTTATCCCAACTTTACGTGTAATTTTTTTAGTGGTAAGTACCTCCCCTGCTTGGGATAATTCATCCGTGCAAAATTACAGCTTTATTCGGGTACCAATAGTCTCTGAGCTAAGACTCGGACAGACAGACGGCCGGACATGACGAAACTATAAGGGTTCCGTTTTGGCCAATTTGACCAAACCAGCTCAGTCTGTTGTATCATTTTGGGTCAACACGAGAATATTTTTGCAGAAGTATTAAATATAGTATTTTTAATGTTTTTCGGCACAGCCAGCATAGGCGTATGAAGACATAGATATCGCTATAGCTACAAGTAGCTTACGCAAATGGTGTAACCTATAACAGCGCTGGCCGGGAAAGGCGCGGCAGGTCTGGCCCACTGGGAATATTATAAACTGACGTCTACATTCAGACTGCGTGCCTCTATCCAACACTCGATAATCTTAATAAGTTATAGAGGGATGCAGAGTCATCTAGCCGAGTTTTGTAAATTTATTATGGCTTTATCATGTTACTGTGAAACCACGCTCCAAGATTAATGCTAGCGTAATGAATCAGCGGGCGTGACAAATCAGTTTGTGATTATGCATAGAGCGCGCTACTAAATACTGAACAGTATTGTTAGCGACATCAGCAGCACTTAGCTGTGTCCGGGAGCCCGCTAAATGACACTGTGGCTTGAATACTAAAGCGGGTAAATGTTTTTTCATTCAGTTATCGTAACTTTTTTGTGACACAAAATTGCTTCAATATTGACGTCAAAATGAAACTTTTAAAATACTTAACAAGCAAGCCTAACATAATGTCATGTAATCAGTTTCAAACGCCGCCCTGTTGAAAGATGTTAGGGTATCGGGCGAGGTTTCCACACGTGATGATGTGCCTGCTAGCTCCCAGGGATGGGGGTTCCGGGTGAGGCTCATCAGGGGAGAACCCGAAGAAGAGAGAAAACAAAAAGTTAGTGTTGCACTCAATTTGATTGTTATACTCTAATTTAAAAAATAAAAAATTCTTGAAAAATGGGTTTATGGGAACAAAGAACTTCTTAATGAATAAGACTAGTTTTTTAGGTACCTATCGATCTCCTCTAGCAAATAGCTATTCTAATTAGATGACAATAGACAATATAGACTGAAGATTTCCAATTGGCCTCTCACAAAACCTTGTAAATTAATCTTCACATGAAGGAAACGAATGTGGTGCCACTGAAAACAAAATCAAAATACAATTTTATATTTATTTCGAAGGCAAACATAGATCGGTCGATGATGTTTGACACCACTTACGTTAGATGGAGCTGCAAACAAAAAATGCTGATACTACAAAACTCGTGTGTAACTGGCGCCAGCTGGGTCGTTACAAGTTAATCGGTTATTATTAAGCAGTAACTGTTATGCTCAATTGTCTATTTCTATAACACGATAGGCTTAGCAAATTAGTTTACTATCAATATACTAAATACAACTACATAACCACGTTAGTTACTCTAATAGCTACCAACACGCTATCCAACTCTATTTACGAGAATTTGGTTAGTTTTGAGCTTAAAATGAGACGCTATAAGCACTCATTAGGACGACTCAAATCGAAATGAAGATGCTGCCAACGTTGAATATTCTTTGCAAACCAAACCTATAATGACCTGTCATTTACAAAATTATTTCAAAACCTTTTCAAGGGAAGGTATTTTACGTTACACTTTCTTTTCAATAAGCTCAATAGGGTTTCCTTACGAAATTATGTTCTTGATGAAATAGCGTGAAAAAGGTTGATAGCTCTCGACAGGTGGGCGCATTCACGATCAAATCACGGGGATGCCTTCGTAATTTGTCACGGGGCGAAGCGGTGGCCGAGTTTTTTTAAGATTCACAGGGTCATCTCCCACCTCTTAAAGCCGTTTAATATTGGATGAAAGGGGACTTTTGTGGTCTCTTTTACTTATCATATTGAGATCAGGAACAAAGTAAACAACTAACTTTTTGTCGACAACAATTCAATTTGTAGACACTGGAAGCGTCTACAAATTGAATTGAATACGCTAATAGAGCGAAGGTATTAATTACTTAAAGATATCATTATTTCAGCGCCTTGTCAAATGGAAATATTATCGATAGGTTTTACGTATACCAGTCACTGAAATCAATAATACAACTTTACGCAAACAACAAACGTCACAAAGTGTGAAAGTGTTTTTTTGTAGATTGGTTAATACTTATACCTTGGACCCGTCGTTGTGATCATTGTTATTGTTTGAGTATGAAGACTTACAAGGAAAATACTGGCACTATTTTATAAACGTTGTATTTTGATTTAGCTATGCGAGTTGTTTACACATACGTTGTTAATGACATATGATTGACTGTTTCCTCCCTATTGGTTTATTCGAGCAAATGTTAGAAATTACTAAATTGATTTGGTGCTGAATTCCAGTAATACATAGCTTTCGTAGTCGACCAAGAAAGTGCTTTACCACGTTTGGCCTCTATTTGTATGGTATTAAGGTTGAAATGTGGTAAAAGACTTTCTTGGTCAACTATAAATTAGGACACTTTATGTTTTTAACCGACTTCAAAAAAAGGAGGAGGTTCTCAATTCGTCGGAATATTTTTTTTATTTTTTTTTTTTTTTTATGTATGTTCCCCGATTACTCGAAGACGGCTGCACCGATTTCAAAAAATCTTTTTTTGTTTGAAAGGGTATACTTTCTAGTTGGTCCCATTGTCACCAAGTCAGGATCTGATGATGGGATCTCAGGTCGATTTCCCTGAGATCCCATCGGCAACCCTCAAATTTTATAGGGACGGATCATGTGTTTCATATATTTTCGAAAGCTATTCAAGTACTTGCGTCTGGTAGTCATCATTTCGTGTTGATGAGGTGATGATGGAAGGTACAACTCTTTAACGGTTAGGAGTTGGAGGATAATATTTTAAATATTAACGTAACTAAAAACTGTGAAATGAAAAATCGGTGCTTCATATTTCTGCTAGGCCATAAAACTCATGGCTTTATGGGGATTATTTTATGTTTTTTTCTGAGGTTTTTTTGAAGGCGGTTTACTTTTTGTTATAACATACCTACCTGACAAAAGCGTGCCGAAGTCTAGTTAATTATGATATTAAATTTGTACCCTAATAAAAAAGATTAAATGTCTTAAAAACAGCGTTGATTTATAAAGGACTCTCAACTATTTAGAATCTGTTTTGTAAGTAATTAATTAGACACTCCTATTGAGGCTTGGTGTACAAAAACATGTGGCACTTACCGATAGTGAAGGCTGCCTATCTACCAATTTAAGTTTGCCAATATAATCAAAGTCGCAGTTTCAAATGAAGCAGTGTAATAAGTGTAGAGAAAGCTAAGCCGGCTTTGAGGAACTTAATAATATTGATTGAGGTTTCAGCGGCTTGCAGTTTTGAGGCACTCGTTATCCGCTGTCAATGCCGGTGATGACGACTAATTGAGGTTGGCCGGCGCTAAATTATCATGCGGGCTATACAAAAGTTTCATGAATGGATTTAGAGGGCGAGTAGAAAACGAGACGGTAATATTGACATTAACGTCACATTGGCATGCTAAAAATGCGTACACTGAGTAGAAAAATTGATGTTAGATTGTTGTTTTTTTTTTCGTAAATGTGCTTTGGCAATATTTGAAAATAATATTTTTACGATTCCCGATGTGATAATGAATCCTTCCTAGACTTTGGCAATCTGAGTTACACTTTCTGAAAATCAATTAACAATACAATCTTATTCATTCAAGAATACAATACAACCACACCCTGAGGGTCGAGCACGACTTTACGAATGCTGCGTAACGTTACGGTTATCGTAACGAGATCGAGAAACCTCATACTAAATTTTAGTTCCAAATACGCTCACGGGCGGGCGCTGTTCCAAACGTCATACAAACTCGACAACGTTTACTATTCAATTTTACGTGACGCAGGTTTCGAAAAGTCGTGCTCGACCCTCTGTTTCTTTGATCAAGACACGCAAACTAAATCAAGCAATACTTAACATTATTATTATGTACATTAATTGTAATTTTACCTATATTCCGCGCGGCCAAATGTCACCAAAACCAAACGTGCCTATTTGTCACGGCACTAAAATCAACGTCCGCCGGGAACTGATGGATTCAATCAATAGCTAATCCCTGCAGGATAGCACGTGACGCTAGCCGGCGCGGCCCGTGGCAAGTAACTCACGAAGCTGTAATATCAAAACGTTATGTACGGGAACAATACTCACCCACGTACTCATGTATCTTCAAAGGTCTGACAGCCTTGCGAGAGGTAACTGAGCCGTATTACAAAGAATACGTAACGAAGATCTCTGATATTAAGTAAAAACCTTTAACGACCTTTAGTGACCTTTTGCGGCCCAAGTAAATAAACTAGTTATTTGTTATACAAGGGTGCAAAGTTGTATTTTACCCGCGAGTGTCTCAACACACGAGAAGTAAAATACATTTGCACCCGTGTGTAACACAAAACTTTTCACCTCACTGTAGCGAGGAAAGCGCAACATGCAAAGAAACAGCTCATAAAAATAAATCTTCATCACTAGAATCACTATTTTTTTCACGATATTATAACAGAAAACTCTGGAAGTTGTGTATTGTTACGTGAGTCGGAGTCGGTGACACAAATTTTGTTGACAATGTTGACATTTCTGACGATGCGTTTTGAAATTGCGTCGATTCAACTTGTGCGTTCAGAATTATATTCAACATGATTATAAAAAAAACAAATGCTTCATACGGAATTTTAAGGACTATTAAATAAAGCTCAATTTGGTATTTTTTATTAAATTCTCAAACCATTTATCATTTATTTGATGATAATTAATATCGAACGAACCATTATTATGAGCGTTTTACGTTTTGTTATCTGTCAAAAGCTACTTAAACACGCTCCACTCCAAGGTCAAATTACTTTCCCCACTATTGGATAAAACGCGATTTACCCGCTTGTATTAAAGGATAAAAGACGGCTTTCCGAGGTAGTGAGGGGAAAATTAAATGTTTAACCCGTTATTTCAAATCTAGAAATCCTTTGACGTCTTGTACATTTTACCCCATTACGTTTCTGTTTCCAAGGAGTGAACAAATCATTCATGAAAACGCATTAACCATTTGTACAAACCTTTACTGAGAAAACGCCCGAAAACATCAGATGTGCTGAAGACAAAGGCTTTTTGTTTATAATATGCCCGTCCCTAAGGTCTCTTTACATAGGACCCTAACTCAGTAAACTCTGCGATATGGCCAGGGGTCTCGTTTTAAAAGCAACGACAAATTTGTCACGGCTTTTGACGCGTTACTTGAAAAAAAAAAGAATCCATGATCTGAGTCATAATGAAGTAAAAAATATTCTGATTCAATACCGGGTACCAATAGAATTTTTGCATTGTTTCCGTTCATTTTTTTACTGCAAATGGAATAACGGTCCGCGTAATTATCAATTTTTGGCAGCAGCGAACTATTGAGTAATTTTATGAAAGTTAATAGACGACGCGGGTAGAATGCTATAGTTTACTGCAATACAACAATGTTTTAACAGCATCAAAAAACGATATGAATAACACGTTTAGTACACACAGTCATTAAATATTATTTATAAGCCAAACTATTTTCGAACTAGTAGGTAATTTAAGTGGATATTATGTACCAAAAAAAATAATGCATGTAAAAGTGTTTTTTAAATAAACTGTATACGTAGTGGAAGACAAAATTTAAAGTTACAAAGTGTCTTACAGCAAAATGTGGGAGCTATCTTCAATATACAATTTCCTGTGGCAGGTAATTCAAAACGAATTTCGTCGTCTTTTATTTTCCTTGTCCCAAGTTTCAACAAAAACAAGCGTTTGATACAAAAAGCCGTATTGGAGCTCTCGCACCTGGTCCCAGCTGTCGAAACCGCTGGTATCTGGCCAGGCGTTAGACAAAGAAAAAGATTAAAAAACTCCTAACCGAAGTTTACTCAACAGCGTTCGGTTACGCGTCGTGGCAAATAATTGTCTTACGGTTTCTTTGTTTCGTTTAAAGTTAAAAATAATCTTTTACCATTCTGAACCTTGGGCGTTGAGGTTTCGATATGGCGAAACTGTAATGAAAATTCGTTAAAGATCGTCGTATACATTCATTTCGTAGGCACAATTTGCAGGCAGGGCATTGTTAACGAGCGGGTAAAGCGGCGCACTATGGCCACGTTAATGAGAACGTAATAGGTGTTCGGCGGAACGGCGCGATCTGGAACAGTGTTCCCTTCCCTGGTTCTATTAGCACGCGTTTAACGTGCCTCGTGAATCCGCAGGGGGATTTGATTTGGATTCGACTTGTTTTAACTCACACGCGGCTATTGGATATTACAATTTCCCAGTGCGCCATCCCTTCACCAAACGGGCAAGGGTTAATAGCGGTCGACGCTAACTAATGCTTTTGTAAAATGAACTTTAGCATCATTTTGTTCCAAACTTAGTTCCTAAGCGTTTCTAAATGTCAAAAAAACTTTTTGTGTCTACATAGGCTGGGATCCGTTGTACTAACCACACAACCGCCTAGAGAGACAAGGTCTCAAAAGAAATAATCTCTGTCACGTATTCACAAGAGAGCGCAGGGGCCACATTTTACAAAATCGTACCATAAAAATACCATTCGAAAAATCGAAAACTAACTAATACTGCTCGTTTTCTACTGCTTGTTATAAATAATTAGGAAATCGTATTTCTGTTTTTCTACTCAACTCGTAGTTGAATTCATGATAGTTTTTCTCTATTTAGAAATGGTATTTTCACCGGTGTGATTTGTAAATGGGCCCCAGTTGTTTGACGCTGAGCTTAGCGCGTACTGTACTCGGTCTCTGATAAGTCCATTACAGCTCTGTGTCGTGCATTTCAAATGGGTTCACGATCCCTTATATAAATGCAATGAATTTAGACAGGATTTATGCGACCAAAGAAACTGCCAAGTAAATGTAAAATGAAATACAAATGCTCAAAAGAATTCGTAAATGCACGATGTTTTTATTTCTGACTTTTAATTTTGTAAGCTGTGTCACAAGTAAGTACATAATATAACGCTAACTGTTTTATAGAACTTAACTTTAACATTATGATCTATTTAAGTTTAAATAGCTTTTAAATATAGAACGCTAATTACTCGCAATGTGTGTTTTATGTATTTATCCAAATGATGTGCTTTAAGCTAACGACATTAGCGCTAAAGAGAATGTTATAGCAAACTGCACAATAATCAACGCCATTGGAACGGCCGCCAAAAGCAATTAGGAAAGTGTTGATTGCTCAATAACTACACAGGTTATAATTATCACGAGTAGCAGCCGAACCCAGACTGAAGCGAAGGTACTCCCATATCCTTCGGTATGCACGTGTTTCTACATCATTTCAGATTGCATTCAGACTGCAGTCTACCTCAAACACCGATACTGAATTAGTATGCTACTCGAAATAGCATGCAAAGTTAGTGTACCGAGTTGCGGCAGGTTACTTAGCTCACGAGTCATTCTGACGCAGTAAATTTGTCACCAAATCTGGAAATGTGCCCGGACGGTTTTTGTGTCGTTTTATAAATCCTAATCTGAGGATATGGATAAAAGTTGTAGATAAACGAAGAGGAATATAGTGCGGCAATCCCAGGAGAATACAATAAGGCTTTTGGAGGCGCGTGACTCCTTTATTGACGCAAGTATACAAATAGTGATAGGTACGTGTGTGCTGGCACGGAAATATTTCAATCGCGAGTGTAACAAGATCCCTCGTGTGGCGCCGCAGGCCGCCCAGGCCGGCGCCGGCGCAGTCAACAATTGAAATCAGTGGGACAACTCAAAGCGAGCGGGGCTTTGTAGTATCACCGGGGACCGGCCGGCTATTGGGTTAGTTAAAACACTCGACGGGCTATAAATGAGTCATGCTGCAGTTTTCAAACAGACTTAGAATGTTATAGCACTGTGAGCGACTATAAAATAATTTAATTTACTTCTTTAGGACACATGTAATTTAGTTTTGGATATCTGCTAAATCTCTAATTACTGTAGAAAGTTGGACCTATTCTTGTAGTAATTGAATAAATCGAATCTAGTTTATGAACTAGAACAATTACTTACTTTGCTTTGCGCTTTGCGGTCGCGGGTGAGCAAAGTAATTGTTTTTAGTTCATAAACATGGACCTCCGCAAAGTACCTACCGCCTGATTCAATAAATTATTCAAGTCTAGCTGCCGATACCCATACGTTTGAGGTATAAGAATAAAAGCAAACTGAATATTCTGTGTACTGTTGACTAAGCACCTCGCCTTCTGATCGTCTGTATCACCGACCGAACCACCCTAATGGCAACACGTAGCATAACAACGCCAATCAGTTAAACAACTAATAAAGAAATAGGACATCAGCTTTGGAAACTTTACCCACAATTCCTTTTGTTCCTCGTAACTTTGGTAACTTGCAACTGCATGGATCGAATGATCTTGCCTGAGTTAAAAAATTTGGACTCAGCTCAACAAAGTGTCCTAATTAATTTGTACAAACAGAAGTCAAACAGTAAAATACATCTGAGTTAATTGCACAAAGGCCAAGCAAGGCAACAAGTTACATAATTAGTATCACCCCAAGGAAATAAACGGCTGTTCAAACGAAACGAAATAGTAACGCAACGCTGTACTTTATTTGCTGTGCTTTCACACAAGTAAGGCAAGCTGCAGGCAAAGGTTATTTCAGATAAGTAATAAAAATTTGCATAAAGTGGCGTTTGCATGATTAGATTTTGTAAATTTCGTAAGCGCATTTTTATAAAATGAAGCTCCAAAACGATATTTTGGCTATTGCTTTCAAAGTTGAGTTCAGATATTTTCAAGAGTTCCAAAGTAACGGTACTTCGAAAAATTCGTGCGGCTAAGCAAATATTTAAATGTTAAAAAATCCGTGTACTCTTAGAGTGGTCTCTAAAGCAGATGGTCGGGGGTTCGAGCCCCGGCTCGCACCTCTTGAGTTTTTTCGTAACTTACGTGCGAAATTACGTTTGTAATTTATCACGAGTTTAGGAAACCTGCACACTCCTGTGAGGTAATTCAATTGTGTTAATTTCATATTATTTCCCAATTCGCCCTGGGTCTGCGTGGGAACTATATCCAAGCCCTCTCATTCTGAGAGGAGGCCTGTGCCTGGCAATGGGACGTGAGAAAGGCTGGTAATGTAAAACAAACGTAAGTGGTCAGGTACTTTATACTGCAGTCTGCTCTCGTAACCCCAGCTGTTGCAATCATCATCATCATTAACAACAACAACATATCAGTTGGAGGACGTCCACTGCTGGACATAGGCCTTCCCCAAGGATCTCCACGACGATCGCTTTTGTGCTACCCTTAGCCAATGGCTTACCGCGATCGTTACCACAACGTCCGTCCACCTTGCGAAAGGCCTACCAACACTTCGCCTTCCGGTAGTTCCGGTACGCGGTCGCCACTCTAGGACCTTACAGCCCCAACGGGCCATCAGTTCTACGAGAAATGTGCCCCGCCCACTGCCACTTAATGTGTGCAATTGGCTGAGCTAATATCGCTGACGTTAATTCTTCTGCAAATCTCCTCATTTCTGATTCGATCTCGCAGGGATACTGTAAGCATAGCTCTTTCCGTAGCCCTTTGAGGAACCTTGAGCCTTCATATGAGGCCCACTGTAAGGGACCACACGTCCCAGTTCCTTACGTCATCACTGGCAACACACATTGGTTATATACTTTTGTCTTGAAACACTGCGGTGTTGCTAGGTACATTCAGTACGTCAAGATAATTAAAACGATTTTGTATAGTATTAACACCCTGAGTTTCAAGATAGTATTAAGTAGGTACATTTCTGTTATATTAGTTTTTTTTTAACTAGCAGGTCCTTATAAACTTATTGTAGTGTTTAGGGTTCCGCACCTCAAAAGGAAAAACGGTACCCTTATAGGATCACTTTGTTGTTTGTCTGTCTATCAAGACCCTTCTTCTCTGGAACGCGGCGAGGCAGCATGCTGAAATTAATATCAAATACTCAAGCCTGTAGTCCCTTGAAGCTGTGAAAAAATCAAACTTCTAAGTCAAAGCAATCAATAGATACAGTCATTAAAAAGGTTGTTTCTATACAAATTGGCGTACCCTGAAAATGTAAAGGGTACTTCCAGTGGTCCTAGAAACTTGAAATTTGGTATGAAGGTAGCTCTTATAGCACAACCACTCAGGAAAGTCTGTCTGTAGATTTCAGATAGCAAAATGTTTAGGAGCAGGGCTCTGCTAACACTGGACAACTTAAAACACTAGGGCTGGGGAAAAGCGTAAAGTCTTTGTACGGAGCCCTCGTGCGCGAGTCCAACTCGCACTTGTCCGCTTTTTGTTATTGAGGCCTACTTTTAAATTGTATTGGTTTTTGAAGACGAAAATTTACCGTCGTAATTGTCGTAATAATGCAGCTCACCCATGGAAACATGATGTAATTAAGTGCTTTAAATTTTACCTCAACCAACTTGTTACTTAAGTGTTCAAAATAAATTGTAGATAAGAATAATTTTCCTGATAGAGGTACTACGCTCAGTAGACGTCGTTGTCTAAATGCTGTGCTCGTATTTTTGCTTCCCTTTTTATAACGCAAAGTCGTCATAAAAGTGGGTACCTCGCCAAGATAAGGAAGTTATACGACGACGTCCTCCCGGCTCGAACTGGAGCAATCCATCTCACGTAATTGCATTAGGTATATTCGGAGCGCGTGGCTCGAGTCCCCAAAACGAATGATTTCTTTCCAATATCGACAGTTTGAAATACTTTTATTAAGTAGTGTCCTTCCCTTATTTGTCAACTTTGTAACGTGACTTCCATTAGAAATTCAAATGTCTGTTTGAATATTGGCTATGAATACTTAAAAACTTTTGCAATATAAATCTTTAAAGGCGAGTAATATAATATCTACTTAAATGTGACTTGTTACGATTTTTTGACTTTGTTCCCGCGTCAGTTGTTTTTGTTAGATAAAACATTTGAAATTATAAAAACTGGTTAGGTACCTAGGTACCATATCAATAAACTTGACGCTGAAAGTAAATTAAATGCTTAAAGGTGAAAAAAATTGGTTTAAATTGCGTGGCCATTTATTTTTAGGGTTCCGTACCTCAAAAGGAAAAACGGAACCCTTATAGGATCACTTTGTTATCTGTCTATCTGTCTGTCAAGGCCCTTTTTATCTGGAACGCGTAGAGGTAGCAGGCTGAAATTACTAAATATCAGATATTCAAACCTGCAGTCCCTTGAAGCTGTGAAAAAATCAAACTTCTAAGTCAACCCAACCAAAAGATACAGTGATTAAAAAGGTTGTTTCCATACAAATTGCCGTACCCTGCAAACCTAAAGGGTACTTCCAGTTGTTCTAGAAACTTGAAATTTAATTTGGTATGAAGGTAGGTCTTATAGCACAACCACTAAGAAAATTCTCAAAATCTTAAATGTGTATGTCTGTCTGTAGATTTCCAGACTAGTATAAGATGATCCCACACTGCGTACATTTTGCTTAGGAGCAGGGCTCTGCTAACACTGGACAACTTAAAACACTGGGGAAAAACGTTAAAATCTTTGTACGGAACCCTCGTGCGCGAGTTCGACTCGCACTTGTCCGGTTTTTTTAATCTCCAGAATCCTTTTTCTTCTATGTTTTTTGTCAGGTCAGTCCGTATTTTAAGCAAATAAAACTAAATAAAAACAAAGTCCCAGAGGGAGATAGGCGCTACTTTAATTTACATTTTCTTTCGGAATGATTACACAGACTCGTTTGTTATTCGGGTTTTCGTGACTGTATGTAATTCTATTTCCGTTTTTCACATTCCTGCCATCATTCTCACAGCTTGACGCACGTTCCCAAGTACCCGGCTGACACGCGCCAGAAGATACACGTATTCAGTTTGTGTGATTTTGGTTCCGCGTCCACGCTTTGGTTTGATATTCCGTGTCAGTGTCAGGAGCGATTCATTACTTGGCATATGTGCGGCGTTCACGTGACACGCCCGTCCTAATACGTTCTGGGACAACAGTAAACTCATCACACTATTAACCGCATATTGACAAACATTATAGTGGAGCGGACCTCGATAGTCCTGAGACAAAAGGACAAGTTTGGGTTAATTAAATTCCAGTGTTGGGCTTTCAGAGCCCTGTGTCTCAAGGAGCTCGTCACGGCGTCTTGAACAAAGTAAAGTGTAAAAGCCTTATCACCGCGCTAGTTGCCTTCCCTCTGCCCTCCGCTTCCTTACCCTCCGCTTGTTCACACCCCACCGAAGATTAATGCGCTTCTAATGAATCAGCTACCGTGACAAATCAGGACGCGGTAATGGATAAGGGCTTTCCGATCTTGTGGCCACAATAAATTAGACTATTGGTAATGTTTAGCTTTTGTGCTTAGATTTGATTTCCTTTATTAGTTTTGCACCAATAAATACAAGTGCTCCTGCAATGCTCAACAATAAACCGTGTTATGACATAACTTGTCGCATTATCAGTGTATTGCCTACAAACTGAACATTTACTTATTTTTAATGACCAGGTACGTTTAAGTACCTGTACTTGTATAACCGTTCCGTCTTATTTTTAGGTCATTTTCCTACAAACATATTTGTTAAGCCATTAGTACGAGTACGTTATATACGAGACCGGCCGTAATCACAATTATTTCTTCGCAGCCGTTCATACTGGCTTTCATGCCTCTGTTAGGTGTATTGGGAGGAGATACTTAGAAGCCTCGTGAAAGGGCATGTGACACTGTCAGAAAAACTGTTTTGCTCACGGAAAGTTTACGAAACCTAGTTTTTGTTGACTGATACGAGTACGAACAAGGAAGCTACACACGAATAATACGCGTTTTTATTACACGCATTCTTTTACTCAGACACGCAATAACTTACATTTGTCTAAACTACCGTAGTGACAGCCAATCATTCGATTCACTGCCTAAATTAGTGGTGGCTCGCCGCATTTCCCAAATACGGGATAGTGTTTGAAAAACATTTTATGTGTGTTCATTTACTTGTTTGATTCGCTCACCCAATGCTGAGCAAATTGTATTTCGATTGGAGCAAATATTGCCTTTTAATCCCTGTAAACTCCCTGAAATAGCGTTTTTGCACTAGGTATGTAAAATGTATTATAAATAAGGCTATAAATATTTGGAAGTATGATCAGCAGGTTGGTGCATACGAATATAATTATCTAAAACCTAGTGATAGCGAAATAAACGGATAACTGGCGTATAGAAGTCGAGTTTAGGCCAACATAAAACACAATAACTCGTAGTCCTCTGGGAGAGCATGACTCGGCGGCAGCGAAACGCACACTGTACTCCATAGCTCTGCTCGTTCGACTACAATCCTACCAAGAACATGTATAAAACCTACCTAGATAACAAACTAAAACTTGGATTTTTTACTATTATTTTCTACACGAGTAATAATACAAAAGTGATAGCCTCATTAATCTTATTCACAAGTTGACTGTGCTGACTAGAATTAGAATATCCTTTGAATACCTTCAGCAAAGCTACATTTCACCAGTTTGAAAACACGCTTTGACGAGCTTCGGCGTCACCGCTGGAGGCCTGTACAGCTTCCTCCAAAGACACATATGCGACTAATGTTCCTAAAAGCGTTTAAATGTTCTATGAGGCAATGCTCGCACGCCGCGGCGAATGTCACATTTTACTAAACATTAGCAGAGCGAACACGAGCTGGATTTAAATGTAGTGATTTTTTACATTACAGAATGTGGTGAGGATGCTTACATTTTGTAGGCTGAACCTGACTCAGCTCAGCGTGCCACTCGTCTTAAATAATCCTCTGACACATTTCTTCTCTGATTTACAAAAATAAATACAATTCATTTTCTCATCCTTGACGCACTTAGAGCAAGTAGAGACAGGAACCTAAAATTATTAGTACGCGAACGCTAGGCAGTATAATTTTCAGTGAAATATCAAGAAGTTATATAATACTTTACTAATACACACTTATTATATCGCACAGTTTTTTTATTGAAAATACAAGTATTTCTAAATATTTCAAGACTTCATTAAAACGCATTGTGCGTATTTTCTGATACAGGTTTGTGGAATATGAATGTGTTGCGGAGCCTTTGTGCATTTAAATGACCAAAGAAATTCAAAAATCAGGGCCGAATAAAATTTGGGCTGTATTTAAAGAGATCATAATAAAGACTGTTTGTTGGACTGAAGTAACAGCCGCTGGAGCGTGGCTCGCGTTTTAAATTCAATGGCCGGCTATAAAGAAAGTACAACTCTGACCCCTTGTAATTACGATAAAATTTTGTTTGGAATACAAATTATCTCTCCCGTGACCCCTGGTGCAGGAAAGATTTTTGTATGGTTGGAGATACTTAACAGATATTTTTGCAATCTGTATTTAGCTCTTGTCCTATAATTATTTACAATACGAGGGCTGTTTGATAAGTATCCGTTTTCTAAATATATTAATATGACTGGCCGCAAATAAGTATACCACCTTTTTAAGCCATTTTTCACAGGCGGGAAAATTAAAAAAAAATGGCATTCTTTTGTTTTTTTTCTCATTTGACAACGATTCAGTGAAGGCGTAGACTTAAAATTGTTAAAATGGAGAAAGAACAGTATCGATCTGTAATTAGATTCTTATTTTTGGAAGGAAAAACATGTGATGAAATAATGAAATAAAAGTAAGAATGCAAGCGGTTTACCATGAATGTGCTCCTTCTATGACAACCGTCAGATATTGGTATAACGAGTTTAAGCGGGTGAGAACAACCGTCTTTGATGAGGATCGCCCAGGCCGGCCAGTTGAGGTGACTACAGACGATATGGTTAAGAAAATTGAAAATATCGTTTTAGCCGATCGCCGAATTAAACTTCGAGAAATCGTTGATGCTGTAAACGTTTCAATCGAGAGGGTACAACACATATTAGAAGAAAAATTGGGTATGAAGAAAGTATCGGCGAGGTGAGTGCCGCGTTTACTCACGGAGGAGCAAAAACGAAACCGACTGACTACTTCGGAGCAGTGTTTGGCCGTGTTCAAACGTAACCCGAAGGAGTTTCTGCGTCGTTTCGTGACCGTGGACGAAACGTGGGTCCACCACTACACCCCGGAAATGAAAGAGCAGTCGAAGCAGTGGATTTTACAGGGTGAACCTGCTCCAAAGAAAGCAAAAACCGTCCCATCGGCTGGAAAGGTCATGGCGACCGTTTTTTGGGATTCGCAGGGTATTATACATATTGACTATTTAGAAAAGGTAAAAACAATAACAGGGCAGTACTATGCCAATTTATTGGATGAATTTGACGCCGTGTTGAAGGACAAACGACCCCATTTAAAAAAGAAAAAAGTACTGTTTCATCACGACAACGCCCCGGCTCATTCGTCCAGAGTTGTGACTGCTAAATTAGCACAGTTACGCTACGAACTATTGTCTCACCCCCCGTATTCTCCAAATTTGGCCCCATGCGATTTCTTTTTGTTTCCCAACCTAAAAAAATGGCTCGGTGGCAAGCGATTTGGATCAAATGACGAAGTCATTGCCGCCACAGAGGCCTATTTTAATGACTTTCCAAAATCATACTTTTTGGATGGTTTATTGAAGCTTGAGTATAGGTGGAATAAATGTATAGAGTTAAAAGGTGACTACGTAGAAAAATAAATGCTTATATACAAAAAAAATGATTTTTTTTTCCATAAACGGGTACTTATCAAACAGCTTTCGTAAAATGTGATTTGATTTACAGTGATAAATAAACATGTAGGTACTTTTAACCTTGTACTTGACATAATTATCACCATCATCAGCCTATTTACATCCCACTGCTGAGCGTAGGCCTCCTCTCACAATGAGAGCGCTTGGGCTATAGTTCCCACGCGAGCCCGGTGCAGATTGGGAACTTCATACGCACTAATGAATTGCTTCGCAGGATTGTGCAGGTTTCCTCACGATATTTTCCACCACCGGAAAGCTCATGATAAATTACAAATGTACAGTCCATGAGCATTTAGAATAGGATTCGGTTCCGTGTGAATTCGTATTGACATCTCCTCATAAGAAGCACCCATTGACAGCTGAAGTATTTCTAAAACCTGAATCCTATTCTAAACACTCACAAAGTGTACTACAACGTACATAACGTATGTTTATTTATTTTGTTCTATAACGAAAAACCCGTTGTTTACCTTTTCCTGGACAATGTATATCAAGCAATTAACCAAATTAGGTGACATCCATCCGTTGCTGAAGAAAAACCTCTTCCTTTTGCCCTGCAGTCTGCGCCAGTCTCATTAACAGTTTTCCACTTCACTGCTGACTGTCATCTGACCAATGAGCTTGTGGTCTGCTCGCTGACCTTCAACGCAAATTGATAGAGATATATATTACTCGGCAACATCAAAAGCTAAAGCTACTTTACCAACTAACTCCCGAAACTCATAAGTTGGTTAACTGATTTTAATCCTCCCCCATGCCTCCAATAACACGGGTAACGCTATCAAAATTTACCACTCTCGTGCAATGTTCAATCATGCTGATAATTTTATGAATATAATAAAATAACTTCACCGACCATTATCCGGTCATTATCTTTGTATGTGCTCTGGCGCGAAGCTAATGTTATTGATCTTCGGGAGAGGTTGTAAGAAACTTAAAGAAACTCCAATCGACCCAAAACTTTTGTCATGTAACAACGTAATTAGCCCCCGGGAGTTAGCGAGCCCATAACTTGTAACAAATTCTTTATCTCGCCTCACCGTTCATGTAAAAGCATTTAAGACAAATATATTCACTTAGCTGTTTAATATTTGGTTGGGGAATTGATACATATCTCTTACAAAAAAATATAGGTGCTTATTATCATTAATGTTTCTTTGCTTTTACTGTTCATACAGAATTTTCATATCGGGTCTGAATAACAAATGAGTTAATTTTGAACACCTATGGCCATTTTTCAATGCCCAGATAAGGTCTTATCCCACAGATAGTGTAGGGGTATCTATAGAATAAGAGCTTATCTGAGGATTGAAAAATCGGCCCTGAGCAAAACAATATTATGTAGCTATGAGTACAGTCAGCAACAAAAGTAGCTAACCCACCGACGCGTTCACAATGATCTAAGCAAGGCACTTGTTATAGGTCTAAAAGCTTGTGCAGATCATTGTGACCGCTCCGATTCTTATCTACTTCTGCTGCTGACTGGTATTCGGCTGGGGATCTAGAGTAAATTTACGAGTGGATTTATCTCATTATATAGCAAAAAACCTTCCAACGATACGACATAGTCCGCTTTCATTAATTAAACTTTTACGTGAAACCTTTTTGTCCCAATTTTTTGCAAGTAAATTGGATAAAAAATCTTTACGCATATTATTTAGTTACTTAAAGATTAAAATGATACTCGCAAAAGGTTTTTTTTTTTTAATGCGTGTTAGCTTTCGACTTGTCAATTATGTCTTCAAAGCAGACTGTAACTCAATTACCTTCGCTAAGGCTGCATTCTGGGCTCGGTATCAGTTTTAATGCAATTTCTTACTGCTACGCATAAAATAATTCCATCCGAGCGCTTCAAAGGACAGGTGTTTTCGCCTCGAATTAGTAATAATTATGCATGAGACACATCTCGGCTCGGTTAATCTTGCAAAGTTGTAAAGTTGGCATGGCCTAAGTTGGTAAGGTTGTTAGCGGTAGTGGGCCGACGCATGTTTATTTCGGAGATTGCGAGGGTGTAACTCGAGAGTGTTTGCCGGTTTTGAGGGCGAGCGCAAACACGCCAACTCCGCGGCGAGGCTTAACGAGCCAACTCCGGCTCATCCTCTCCAACCAATAACGGCTCTTCAAATCAAAACATCTTTATTTTCTATTATAATTGTAGAAAATGCAACCTAAAACAAGGTTAGAAACTTTTAGTTACTTAAGTACAAATGTTTCAGTGCTGTCTAGACTAAGTATTAAAAGCAAATAAGCCCAACGAAGAACGAACGTAGTTCAACGAAGCGTATTATCTAGTTAAAACTCAAACTTGCTTTATAAACTAAGAACTGCTGTGATACACTAGAGCAACACCCAGGAGAAAACAAACTGAACTTCTAAATTACAAAAGCTGTTAAAATAGCTTCAAGCATTTTCAAATACCGCTGGCGGTGGAGCAACGCATATAAACAAGATGAAAAGTACGAAACCCCCATTCCGTCGTCTTTGTATTGCGTAGTAAAAGTAAATTTTCTAACGTACGTCGCTACGTGCTACAGCTCTACAAACTGCCTCCATTTAGGAGCGCGAGAAACTGAATAATATTTACCTTTAATACTCTTTTATGTGTAGAATAATAGAATGTGAAACAGAACAGTTCGCCGACAATGGTCGGGCGCGAGTTTCGTTATCGCGCAGCGAGTCGCGGGACGGCGCGCGCGCCTCGCGCCGCGCTTCAATACACACGCGATGCTCGCTCTCTGACGGATATTCGGATAGTCGGGACTCGGGACTACGTTTTAAACTGAACACTTTCCTTACAAAGCGTAAAGTTTGCGTTCAACTAAATGCACACGGACGGTCGTTTGTGCGCTCTACCAGGCTTCACATTTGTCAAGTTGGAAACTCTCCGCACAACTGAACTACCTAGGTACCTGCTGGGACTTCGTTTTCATTTGATTATGTTCTGCCATATGTACCTGCTTGCAGTTTCAAAGCGAAGTTATGTCAAGAGTGACGTCGTATGATACATGCTGGCAATGTAAGTGGAATAGTTAGACGTGGTTTCAAGGACTGAGCTAAGTATTAAAATTTGTCATGTGTAAGTCGGACTTCGGAAGTGGAGTTCCTTGCTACTATTACCATCTATATTAATTTAGCTAGGTAGTTAATTACCAATGGTTATTCAATTAAAGGAACTTCATTGGGAAAAAACAGTCATATAAAATGTCCTTCTAATGTGCCTTCTTTAATATTTTATCTTCATAATGATTGATACACGTCATCGGTTATCTCGTAGCATTTAAGTAGCACTTGACGGTTACTAACAAGTTAGGAATGCGACAAGTTAATACCTACTTATCAAAAATCTCACTAAATAAGGTCTTGACAATCGCTAAAAAAAGGCTGGTCGGTCGTACTGCCGAATAAGCGTCCTACCTAAGTGCTACGAGATTACCGACGTGTATCTATGTAAAAGTTCTCGAATCGAAACCACTGGCGTCTGTACACTTAACCAAAATTAATTCGTCAGCTTATTAAATAGAAGCCTACGCACGATGAAATAATAACTAAGCAAATGTACCATAGACTGATTCGGTGCGCATCACGTTTTGTTTGTCGATTACGCGGCGGCGGTGGCGGGCAGCGGCTACCTGCAGCCTCAGCGGAGATGAATGGCTTTCTAATGAATCGACTGCCAGAGCGCAAAGTTCGTTACCGTAATGGATAACGTGAACTACCTACGCGCACACTGTGCCCGCAATACGTACTGCCACTGGCCAAATTTGTTTATTGTTCCTAAACTTGAACCAAAATGTTTATGACCGAAATATTTGCAATTCCCAGAGCCCGAAAGTTTTATGACCTGCGGGTATATGTGCTGAAATAATTTGACTAATGAGCGGGCCTGTTTCGGTACTGTGATTAGCGAACTTTTTCAAGAGAAAACATTAAATGGCACGGATTTCATTTATAGGCGTTGTTGACGATACTTACATAACGCTTGTAATGACTTACTTTTCCTTGCTAAAGTCATCATATCTATTTTTATAAACACTCAGTAGGTAAATAGTAACTTCTACATTTCATACAAGAGCTTTTTAACTCTATGTTCTTTCGTGTGTTACTTTCTTAATCTTACCATTCTTCACGATCACGTTACTTTGAGTATCGCGATACTGTATTTCATATTTCACGAGCGAATAAGTAGCGTAGTATCTCGCAGCAGACAGGTGTCGCTTGCCTGGGCCTCCTAAATTCATCACTGCGCCACCAGGTGCACGCAAACGACGCTTCTAATCCGGCTCTGAAGCCCCAATGCCTGTATGAACTGTGGCCCTGAATAATAGACCCGGATCATGCTGTCACCAGCGCAGAAAATTCCATTTGTAACTAACATGTGCTTAGATATTTCGAGCGTGGAACAGATAGGGCGGACCCGTGCGCAACGTTGCGTGATGGCTCTTCGCTATCAATTGTCGCGAGTGAGCGTACTTAATTCTTAACTAACCACCACATATTGTTAGGTACATAAAAATAAATATACCTACAAGCATTTTAAACCGTCTTAAGGTGAGCCTCTCTCGCTTCTAGAATACTAGAACTGCAGGTAACACCGGTTTCATTTGAAACTCGTTAGCCGTACCTGACACGTAATCCATCTTATTTAAATTATCCGTCAAGAAGTTCCGTTTCACCCAATGCTCATTTAACGTCCCAAGTTTAGATAACAAAACAAAGGTCAATATAACAAATTGGCCCTTTTGAATTACGCCATCAAACAGCACTCGACAACAATGGGGGCTTCCTGATGAATTATCAATTTTCTCTTTGTCACACGCCAAACAAAAACTCGCTATCATCGTACCTGGGGAGCGCGTTATCTTGGCAGAGACGTATGACCATTATTTGTTCATGTGTGCTTGATGTTGATGTGTCGTAGATGTGTGCGCCGATATCAATCAATCGTCGGCGACAGTAGCCCTCTACGGATGCTCTGTCAATATGATCCAAATATTTTTATTGTCTATGTATGGATCACACATTTCACCGCCATTACATTTTCTCAGTGTTGGTCGCAGCATAATTGAAATGAACGCAAAAGGGGCAATTTATTTAAACAGGCAGTAATTGTAACATGCGACCTCTACAGCTGTTTTCAATTGCGAGGTAAAGCACTTTCAGCCTTTGCTGAAATTCTCAGGCAGTGGAGCAATGAAGCAGCTTAGAATAAGGTACTTATTTTAGAATACGCGGAGCACTACAACAAGTTCCGAGAGAATAGCGCTGAGCCGTCTCTGGACAATTTCATGCTAGACTGTGAATTACAATTTCGTTTGTACGAATCTCCGACTCAGACAGACAATTTAAACTTTTTTTAATGAATAATTAAGACAAATGGCTCCAGTTTAAAGAACAATTTCTTAACTCTTCCGGTCAAAACTTTTCTTACTTTTGATGAGAAATAAATATACAAGGAAATGAAAAATTACGAATGGCTTGTTTGTCGTGTTGCGTGTTGTGTTCTTGTTGATGCACACTACTACGGTACTATTTCGGGCCGGAGTGTGCAAAATTGGGAGCTCATCCAAACCTACTAAGGTACAGTATTCCGTTTTGAATATGTCTAACGGATTGATAGCCCGTAAGGAGCTGCTATGGAGTCTTGTATTACTGTTAATATTATTCTATTACACGCATATTATATCCTACGTTCTCAGGTCCACGTGTGTATTCACACGGTTGAATAACAAACTCCGCGCACAGTACCTACCACACTAACACCTACTTAACCTGCTAATCTCCAGGCCGCACAGAAGGAAAAATAAGTTATTTAGCCAAAACAAACTTATCTATGTACCTAGTTTGTAGGTAGCTATATGATTTAAAATTACCTATAGTGCCCCGCCCGCCGCTATATGAAGTCAATCTTGATACTTTCCACAGCTGTGAAGTTTCTGATTATTGACAATATTAAAAATGCTAGCACATGTTGTTTGTCATACGCAACAAGCAATATCATAATATCAAGTCAATAATCGGAAATTTCATAGCTGTGCAATGTGTCAGGATATGTTATATTTCATTTGTTTATTGTTTTTATTTTAATTTTACAACGCATTGACGTTGCTGTAATAATGTTAAGTTGTTTTGGTAATAAATAAAACAATAAAATAAAATAGTTGATCTAACTTGTACCAAATTTTTTCTCTTAACTTGGTAAAATCTAGTTTCCACCAATTCCTTTCCAAGCAACGCGTTCGCTTTGTTGAGAAAACAAACCAGGTTTCTTTGTGAATGCTTTATTAATATACCTACCTATTGCAAATATTAATATTGGTTAATACTCCCCCATCGTACCCTACTTAATTTATAGAAGGCTGAATTTCGCCGTCCGCCAGTCCAAAATGATAAGCGTAAAACAAATAAATTGTACGCGAAATATTTCGCTATTTTCCTCGAGCCTCTAATTGGATTAGTGTGATTCCGATGAATCAAATCTTTGTGATAAACGAGTCAAAGACGAGGGCGAGAGATTTCGTTTCACGAACATTGTGTTACTGATTCTTTTTGATTGCAGTTTATACGCACCGCTCCCGCTCACTTCGGACCCATACCTTCGCAGCATACGAAGGATCATATTACATTACAAAAGCTACAATAATGATTTGTGATGAATGGGCGCCCTTTGTGACTGCTTTGGAAATATACGTAGTCCGACGTAAAATTTACCTACAGATTACTTATCTCGGAAGAATCTTTTCGATAAAATACTCCTGCTATGCACCTTAACGATAAGCTGTCAGTTCCATTATAATTTGAGCCTAACCAGATACTTTACTGTAAAATTGGCTTAGACCACTGACTGTTCCTAAGTATCGATTCCTAAGCACGTAAAGTTAGTTTGTTTAGCGTCCTGGGCCAGTTGCGCACATATCTGCTGGGTAGGGCTTTGTTTGTGTAGGGCTTACGCCTGACACACCGCCCTCAGCCAACACACTAATGATATTTGCCGCTCACCGCCGAAACAATCTTTTAGCCGTTTCACCTGCCGGATCGAACAGTTAATTGTTTATCCACGCTAGTCGCACGGATTCATTTTCCTTACACACGAAAAGACAACAACAATTATTGAATTTCTAACTTGCTTGAAATAAGGCCAAATAGGTATGTATACTTATTCTACTCGGCTGCCACGTAATATAAATACAATACGTGATCATTATTAATTCCGGATAATTTCGCAAAAAATACGTCCGACTCGTCTTAACGAGTAGAATTTTAATTGTGACCATTATAATGCGGGTTGTTATGTTTTTTGTTTTAACTTAATTAGTATTCGAAAAGAACATGATATTCCTGTGCCACTGGGGACAAAACGAATGCATGGCGAAAGTAGCAAAGTAAACAATATAAAACTTGGACGAGATTGGACCAGTAGTCCGGGAGTAGGCGAACAAAGACAAATTTAAAATTACAATACTTGCTTAACTTTTAGGTCCTCTGAAAGTAGCGAGGCGATGGAAAATAGCGATTCCCAATAAAAGCTTTCCGAAGGATTTATATAGTTTCTATTTTTGAAGCCAATTACAAAGAACAATGGGGTAGAGAAAAGTTCAGGTAGCTAGTCAAGTGGTTGGATGTTTTCCTCCTCAATAATACAAAGAATCAGAAGAAAGCGAAAGTCATCGGACGTTCATTTCAGTCTGTTTCCGCGCCATCAGCCTCGCTGCCCGCCAGCCCGCCAGCCCGCCAGCCCGCCAGGGTGGACAGCTAATTCCTTGACCCGATAAATCCTAAGTAACGTGTGCTTGCTAAAATGCCTGTCCATCTCCCAGCTTTTGTTAACGTCGACACGTAATACGTGAATTTCGATTTGACTGCTTATTTATTATACGTTTTGTCATAGTTTGTGAGAACGTGGACACAATATAGATACTTGTCTAAGATTGCGACCCGCACAGAAATGTCCTCTATGGTATTAACCTATTATTAATAATAGTTCTGTAGGTACTATAAAAATACTAAATAAACAAAAACGCCTCACGAAGTAACGTGAGAGTAAACAGAGACCAAAAAGTCAAATTTGAAACAAATACTGGTGACAAAAATACTTTTAGATTAGCGTTACCCCTGCGAGCGTTTTCGTTTACCCGGGAGCAGATTTCCAGGTTTCAATATTAAATAGTCATACAAAAGGAACGAGCATCAAAGCTATTTCTATCGTAAGCCTTCTAACGTAAGTAGCGGGATACGCCGAAACATTCGAGTTCCATCATACTACAATCTCCTTTGATGTATGTCATGCATGCATTCTTGTTCAGAGCACTGTACAAATTTATAGCAATAAACATTACAAACTGAGAATATTTTGCTCTCTTAGTTACAATTTACTACTTCGTCCAAGTCGTAATTATTTGCAAGAAATTGAGTTTCCACTACCCGCGCAACCCTTTTTGTAAGTGTAACTTATGAAAGAAGGTAAGCAAAACAAAAGATTCAACTTGTCGTTCCCTCCGTGAGATCAAAGTTTATTATGCAATTAAACAAACATGAATTATTATTATTATGTTATGCGTAGGCTCATATTAACGGAGTCTGTAAACTCGTTGCCTCCAAGTTTATCTAAGTTAGCCCATTAACTTAGGTGGGCCTGCTAATGAGCTCCTGAAATAATTATCTTTATTTGTGTCTTGTTAGAAACTTATTTCCCCTAACGTGTATCTAGCAGAGTAAGTACATTTGTTTCCTAACAGCCACTTTATATTAATAGCCCCCATTATCTGTTTGTGTTGTCAGAAAACGGCGATCTCCGTCACGTATTCAGTTAATTGTCAGATAAAATAAAAACCAAAACCCAGCGCGCTGATAAATTCAACATTCATTTTTCACATTACGTTTTTTTTTCTTTACGACATTTGGCCCGTCCCGGAGTAAGTAGTATAATAAAATCCAGTTGTCAGAGAATAACATTAAGAAAATTGCAAGAAATCCTCGGAGGCAATAAGCAATAGAAATCGTTTGCTGTAAGTACGGACAATTACTTTCGGGCGCGGAGACGATCTTTCTTTCAATTCACATTTCTCTATTGGAATCGAAACGATTGCAGTAGATTAAACTAGTAGCTCAATATTACTAGTAGTCAGGCCAGGCCAGCCCTGGCTGCGATCAGGGGATTGTTTAGTAACGGTTATGAATTTATGGACCGCGAGTAATGCTCGCGGCAATAACCATGCCGCTTCATTAGCCCGTACCTCTATGCACAGAATCATATTTAAATGTTGGCCCACTCCTGTGATGTAGCATAGGCCCACAATAGTCCTGATCATTATCATAAATAAATGTTTGGGAAATTCTAAGTTTCCATCAGAACCTTTATTCATATTATTGCTCCAGCGACAATGGTCTCTCTGATTTCCGCTTCTAATATTCTACATTACCTTTCTACGATCTCAAATTGGATAGCTACCCGAATTTTATGATTCCTTATAAATAAAGCTTTTTTTCTAAGAAACGATAAAAAGGCTATTGGTTGCGCCCGTTTTATTTGTTAAATTTATTGTTTCTTTAAGCTTTTCTTGTATTCGCTTTTTTATTACACACTTGTTGCTAGGATCAAGTTTTCAAATTACACATCGATGTTGGGTATACAGATCACTGAGGTTATAGTTGGTATTATTTAACATAGTACAGTAAACGCCAACCAGACTGTAGGTAGGGTAGTATGTTGCCAATTCCAGCAGCGTATGTGAAGGTAATTGAAGCGTGTCAGTCGGGCACCGCCTCCGCTGGGACTGCGCCTCCTGAACACGCAACCGCAAAATGTGTGTTGTGCCTATACATTTATTACTTATTAATTTAACTACCTCCCTTATGGTTGTCACACTTTCGACTTGCGTTCACGGATAGAACTTGCGATGATATCTATGTTTCAATAGCTTAATTGAGTGCGGGTCCGCGGGCACCTACCTGCAGCGCGACGCACTCTATGTTAATTAAATAAATTAATATCATGGGACAAATTGACACCAATTGACCTAGTCCCAAACTAGGCAAAGCCTGTACTATGGGTGCTAGACAACGGATAAACATACTTATATAGATAAATACATACTTATATACATATTAAACATCCAAGACCCGAGAACAAACATTCATATTCATCATACAAACATCTGCCCCGACCGGGATTTGAACCCGGGACCTCAAGCTTCATAGTCAGGGTCTCTAACCACTAGGCTATCTGGTCGTCAAATTTCCGTTAGTACTGAATGAATGTCGTGAGGGTTGGGTTGCCCATTCCAGAACTGTAATTATGCTAAACAGAATTGCCCGTAAATTCATTGCGAGTCGACATTCAATGAGATCTGTTATTACTACGTATATTTAGCTCTAGATTTAATTACATACATACATACTTACATGAACCCTGAAAACAATACACTCTTTTTCTTTGGGCAGTCGTGTAAAAAGTGCTTTTGAAAGATGACAGCACAGCGTTTTTTTCTTAATTTTTTCGCGCTTGTTCCGTGCGATGTGTCATGCGTGCGCGTAGTGTGTGCGTAAAGGCATAGATCAAACCGCCATACAAACTAATATAAAAAATATATACAACAAAATAAAAATTACATGTGAGTATTAAATATGCAAATTATAAAGATTAATTCGCAGATAAAAATAGATAATTTGATGAAATCAAATATTTAAGCATGTACCTAAAATTGTTTATTGCTTTGCATGGTGTGAAAAGACTTTGATGACATGTAAATACCTATAATATATAAATATTATGTAAAAAGTTGTATTATGAATGCAATAAGAGTCGATTTACCATCAAGCGTGTTGAAAAGGTGTAAAACGAACTACTCGGGTGACATTAAAACCTAATAACATTTGCAGATATTTCAGAAGTAAGTACCTACATCGTATCTATTTGAAGTGGGAGCAAGTTTATGGGTCGCCGCGCTCGACTCCGTATGATAGTTAAAAGCTTTCCGTTTAGAGAAAACTATACCCAGGTTACTTTTATTTTTCTATTGTGGTTTTAGTGAAATACTGATGGGAGCAGAAAGTTATTTAAATCAGTCAATAAATGGAGGCTTAAATAAGCAGATCCGCATAATAACAGTTACTGGAATGAAGTTATTTTTGCAGTTTGTGGAAGTTGTCCTGGCTTCTAAGTTAAAGTCGGGTTGGGTCATAAATTGTGTCTGGAGCGTGAACAGTGTAGGCACGTCGATGTGGGCGCGGGGAGACGCGCCCGCGCCGGATCCGCGCGAGTGTAGCCGTGATTTAACCCGCGCTAAGCTACCGGCTGTCACTCCCGAGATATATCACACGCTCTAATTACTAATATTGCAGATGCTAACGTAAATGATCGCCTCATGTGACGCCCATTTTAACAATTGACGCTAATTATCATTTATTACATTATTGCACTTCCGTGCTGCTTTGGTTACGCTGGATTTAATTTTGTTAAGATTTATCAATTTATCTAATATATAAAGTCGAAAGACCAGAACGGGATAAAAGAAACGAGACAGAGCGAGATGGCGCTCTACAACACCATTTTGACACGTTTCTCCCTAACAACACATTATTTCTCCGGATTTTTAAAGCAATTCGATTCTTTGATCTTGGGAATCGCGAAAAACTTGAGAAAATATGATATTGGGTGTGTAAGTTTTGTACATTTAGCAAAATAAAATCGCGAGTTCGAATTTCGAGCCAAAAGTGAGTGATCTATTATCTATGCCAGCGTTGCCGTTCAGGGATAAAGAAAGCCATTAATTATCCTGCATTTCAGTCTACAGAAATTTAAAATTTTGTGTATGTAAATTTTTATTGATAACATAAAGCAAAAAATACGTGTCGGACTAATAGTCTGACGGACTAATTAGGAATATTACTTTTTTACCCAGAGGACACATTCCTATTGCTATTGAGATTCCTTACGTAAATAATATACCGTACCTGCATAATATAATATTCCACGCGGGCGGAACCGCGGGTGCTCTCTAGTATAATACAAAATACTGTGTCAGATAATTGTAACGTTGGAAGCATGACTTTTAGGAAAATTGGTTTGGTTTTGGCTTGGTACCGTAACTGTAACCTTATGGTTAATAACCTTAATACGACCAAAATACTAAGAGGTACCTCTAGATTGTATGAAACATATTTTACTAATTTAATAATGTAATATAATTATTGCAATTCTAATATACGCCAAAAACTTCCACGTCGTAAACCGTGAACTGTGAAGATGAAGCAAACAAACAAAATTCAGCAGTGCCTCAGATTACAGTACACAAGGGACAAGCTTCACGGCGCCTCGTCGCAGGCTAATTGCGAGTAGCTCAACAATGATTTATGCTATCTTGTCGCGTGTGCCTACTAGTTGGCGTGCTCGAGCCCCGCACTATGCACGATTATCTCAGCGGGAGACTGTCTAGAGATTTATTACGTAACGAGTATGTGTTAGGAGATACCTCCCGTGCCGATACCGCCGAGGGCGCGAATACCCCTACGCCTCAGAAAATGTTTTAAGCCTGGTGAACTCCGATTTTCGTTTTGTGACACAGGATTAATTATCGCATTGACAGGAGATGTTACTATAGTTAAAATATATATATATATGTCATGGGACAATTGACACCAATTGACCTAGTCTCAAACTAGGCAAAGTCTGTACGATGGATACTAGACAACGGACAAACATACTTATATGGATAAATACATACTTAAATACATATTAAACATCCAAGACCCAAGAACAAACATTCGTATTCATCATACAAACATCTGCCCCGACCGGGGATCGAACCCGGGACCTCAAGCTTCATAGTCAGGGTCTCTAACCACTAGGCTATCCGGTCGTTATTTCTGATCAGAACTTGTATTAGCTTGCTCTAAGTCCTGCGTCTTCTGTTTTATAACATAAATATGTAAGCATACCTAATATGTATATGTAATAATGTTTGAAATAAAACAGACGCTAAGTTTCTTGTTCGCTAGTCTCAAAAAGTCCCATCGATCGCTCTTTCTTGTTGTGTCCAGCCATGGCAACAATTAATCACACCTTAACAATACTCTGTATGAATTAGAAAGTTACGAAATTGAAAGGTAGAATTGGTTTATTTGTAAAGATTTCCCGTTTTTTGTTTTAATTGTGAATGTCTAGTATAAAGTTGAAAATATGAATTTAGACGGATTCTTTTGATTACAATAACGACAATACTAATATAAATTTCCTGAAGCCATTACAAGTTTTATAACAATTCCTAAGTTTTTTAAGCCTTTTCTTTTAAATCTTTACCTATTTTATTGCATATTTGTGTAGCTTGTATTGCAAGCGTAACCTTTTATATAAGTATTTCACCTTTAAAATGAAACTACAGTGAGATTAAATCATAGTGAAATAAACGGATCACTCGCGTATGTCAGTCGAGTATAGCCCCGAGTATGATTCGGACTTATCCGTAATCGGGAGCACACGCTTCTCCGGTGGCGAGACGTCAACTGCGCGCCGCGCAGCTAACGGCAGCGCACGAACAACTACCCTCGTTTTCATCGTCATTTTTATTAACGTCAAATGTAGGGTAGGTTCACACTACACAAATTAGATCACTTTGTAAAGGCTCGTTCACACTAACTGTTGACACAGTATTCAACATAATTTTTCAACTCGGGGGCATTGACCATCCACTATCACGGTTGAAATTGGGATGACGACTAATATCAATGGCTTCACGTACTTTCCGCGGAATAAAAAACTTTTCTCTCGCCAGTACCGATACAGTGAGGGGTCATTTTATATTGGTCTGTTACATTATACAGACAGACATAAAATTGCAAGGGTCCGATTTAACAGGTTTCAAGTAATATACATAGGTATCGATAAACAATAATATCCTGGACATAAAATAAATAAATGAGTATTTACAAATTTACGTAAATATACAAATTACAAAAAAAAACTAACCATTTAAGATTTGCTCTAAGTGGTTGTGCCATAAGAGCTACCTTCATATCAAATTTCAAGTTTCTAAGACAACTGGAAGCACCCTTTAGGTTATCACAGTACGGCAATTTGTATGGAAACAACTTTTTTAATGACTGTATCTTTTGATTGAGTTGACTTAGAAGTTTGATTTTTTCACAGCTTCATGGGACTGCAAGTTTAAGTATTTGATGTTCATTTCAGCATGCTACCTCCACGCGTTCCAGAGAAAAAGGGTCTTGACAGACAGACAGACAGACGGACAACAAGGTGATCCTATAATTGTTCCGTTTTTCCTTTTGAAGGTAGTTGTGTGTCCCCGTCAGCTGCGCCGAAAAGCCGCGCGAGAAGAGCCGCGGCGCGCAGTTTACGTTTCGCTACCTGCGTAGCGTGTGCTCCCAGAGGAAGGACTACGGATTAGTCTGAAACATGTCGGGCTATACTCAACTGACATATGTGAGTGTAAGTATTTCACCTCTAATTAAATATAGTATACAAAGTATGTAAGTCTCTTATGTGCCAGTTAATCTCTAAAAAGCACATGGGTCACAACAATATTATACTCAGGGGCACAAAATTTTGCCTAGTATACATACAAAATTACTTAAACCTACATACATAAAATATGGACCATATTTTTTGCCGCTGAGTATACTTAAAGCATTAACAGGCATATGACATACAATTTACCACAAGTTTTTTAACAAAGGTGACGAATTTGTTTAAATAAATTAAAATTTTAACGTTTGTATTAATTGGGCTTCGAAAAGGGTTAAACATTTTTGTATTTGAAATGTAATTTCATCCAACGAACAAATATTTTGTAAGTCACAACAGATATTTAATAAGACTTCCGCTCGGTGCCCTCTCTTGAGTTTCCTCACCCATAAATTTGCCATGCCTTAGTTGACTGAAGGGATTGTGTCAATTGAAGCGGAACAGGCAAATAGGCTAGTTTCAAATAAATGTATTTTCTGGTCGCGGAGGTCACACGAGATGAAATAGTGAAACAGCAGCTACTTAAATTAATGTTTTGTGTTTATTTCGCGATAGCATAACGGTTCCATTTCTTTAACGTTTCGCTGACTAGTAAGTAATACATTGTAGACAAGTATTTGAAATCACTTAAGAAATATCCATCCAAATATAAGTACAATACAGTTAGCGCACCAAGTCAACTGTTCAAACTGTTGTAGGAATCGTCTCTATATTTAGAACATTGCTTCCTTATGCGTAACTCCCTTTCTATAAGGGTTACTCTGGCTATTTCCAGGTATGGTACTTTTAAGGGCAGTATAATTTATTTTTACTTATATACAACTCCCATCTATTAGGTACAGCGACAATCTATTAAAATGTTCTTTTAACCATCATTAAATTTCTAAGATCGCAAATGTTGGTAGGCATTTCCACGGTTAAATACCCAGTCGTTGAAAAACTCAAAGGTGGAGGAGAGTATCGAATACGAAACCGCAAATTTACAAACCTATACTTCAAATACGAAATGAATAGGTAGGTACTATACTGCTATTTCTAATCAATTGATATTTAGATATATGTAGATACGAGTATCGTAATACTTTGCAAATCTACATCGTAAACCGCTTGTCAGCGAATTCAGTCGCATTATTTAGATACAGCCGGCCTTAGGTATTCGCCCAGTTAAATCTAGATCAATTAGTTACGACAAATTTAGCGGCACCAAAATAGGTGGTGAATCGATACGATGTCAA